>BQNB010118332.1:0-21011 GCA_026074375.1 Tanacetum coccineum | reverse complement strand
ATAATATGAACACGTATATGCATCATGTAAGCATCTAGTAAAACTAACTAATGCAAACAACTAGTGTCCCATAAAAACCTTTTTTATGAATGCAATATTTGAAAAACGGTTATAGTCAGCCCGCAATGATGTTTTAACCCGAAACATCTAAAATTTGACATGCTACAACGTTCGTTCCTGGTGATAGCTAGTCACCCGAACGGGGAGGTCGTTTCCCGAATAGATCTATTAAATAACATTCGCGCTCACATAATGTAATTCCCAACTACATCTATGCAATTGACAATTCATGATAAAGGGGCTCAACTTGGGTTATCGCTACTTAGGCAACATGTAATCAATACTTGCATTCAATTTATAAAACAAAGCATGTTGTGTCCATTTATAAAACGATGCATATTTTCATCCCAAAAATATATATAACCGTTATCCGAAACGAGTAAAAGTGAGGCTATGAAACTCATAATATCCTTAAAAAAAACAATCACATTGTTATAAGATGACCCGGTAAGTAAAGAGTTTGTAGACAAGCATGTATTCCCCCTCGCGGGTTTATAAACATTCAAAAGATTGAAAAGCGAGGTTATGAACTCACATTGATGATGAAGAACGATTGGCAGATAGGCATCTAACATGCACAACATTAACGGAAGGCGAAGCTGCTCGATCAAGTATTTGCGACTAATCTTAACGGCTAAGTCCCACTAGCCTAGGATAATGTATATGGGTTTCCCGATGAATGGTTACATCAACGCGTCACGTTGATAAAAGATTTATATTTAAAGTTATAATAGTTTGGTGGTTGGTTAAATAAATAAATTGAAAAGTGAACGCAATGTATGTAATATATTCCTTATATATTACATATAAAAAAATAAAGCCTTATCTAACTCGTACCGTGAGTTATATAACAATTACAAACAATCCGAAGATTAATGTGACGTATATAATGCTTTGCAAGTATTATATAATAAGTGTGAGTAAAATAGTTAAACCAATTAGTTTGACTCGTTTTCTGAAATCACCGCTTAATAAAATAAAAGTTCTTGCATAAACGTTAGACACACGTTTTTAAGTTACGAATTAAGTAAACAATGTTTGTAACAGTTTATAACGATTATAGAATATGAAACAATATTTTATAAATTTTATTTTGTTTCATCGACGGGTCGTGTCTAAAACAGTTCGTCTCATTGTAAAAGTATAGTTTTCGTTCGTTGTCAGGTTATTATACAGTTATATTTTAGTATATCTTTAAAATATAAACTTACAATTACTGAAGTTATTACAAACGTTAATAATATTGAAATATATATATATTTCGTTATGACATTTTCGGTTATATAATGTTTTCCATATTCGTAAAACTCGACGTTATCCTTAAATTAGTAATATATTGACATCAATCGTTTTATCAGAATATTTCAAACAAGCCGCCCTTTCTAAATATAATATATATATTATTATATCTAGATTAAAACAAGATAATAATGTTATATTTATTTAACCGTTTTAAACCACCAATATATATATTTATCCGGTTTTAATATTTGTTAAAACCTATGTTATTTTCATTTGACGTCTCATGAGAATCAAACGAACCCTAACGATATTATTAAAAATAACGAATACGAGGATAATAACAAAGTATTTATTTAAACCAATTAAACCCACATTTATGTCAAGATTTTTATATTTATAAGACTTTATGATAAAATTTATTTCGCTCCGTTACGCTAACACCAAAACACCTAATATATCACATAAAACCCTCAAACGAACCCTTTGTTGATCTGCTCGCTAACCAAACACACCCTTTGTTGGCTGTCACAGCCAAACACCCCTTAACTAATCAACCAAACGCCCCTTAACTGTTTATATCAAACCAAACACCCCTTAGCCGCTGTCACAGCCAAACGCACCCTAGGCTGCCCTAACCAAACGCCCTCTTATTTGACTATGACAAATCCAAAAACGCACCCAATCTCCGCTGCCAAAACCCAAACCAACACCCCCATTTGGCTGCCATAATACCAAACGGACCCTAATTTGCTACAAACCAACGGACCCCCGCTTGAGTGAACACCCACAACCACCAAACACCCCTTAGGGCGGTGGCTGCCACCCACCGCAACCCCGTGTGGTGGCTGCCACCGTCAAAACAAACACCCCCTATGCACAATACAACCCAACGCACCCTCTTTGGTGGCGATACAAACCAAACGCACCCGCTGGTGGTTTGACCCGACACCCCACGCACCCTACTATGGTCCCGATGTGTAGGCTTCTCACACCCGGACCAAACACACCACTCGGTGCCGGCTGCCACGCATGAATATCGATAACCCCCTTTATAGCAGGTGTTTTCGGTTTAAACCCACAACACGAGCACCCCTACTGCTATACCACCGCACGCACCCTTGTTGGTGAACTCAGACCCAAACGAGCCCTTATGGTTGTTTTAACACAAAACAAACGCATCCTTGTGGTGCTTATAAGAAACCACACACACCCTCATGGTGGCTGTGGTTGTGGCGTGGGTGGTGGGACGGTGGTGACAATGATATCGCGAAGATGATGATGATGGTGGGGGTGATGGAGTGGCGGTGGTGTATGATGATGGGGTGGCGGCTGCTGTGGCAGCCGGTGGGGGAGGGAAAAAGCGCGAGTGGGGGCGAGTGGTGTAGATGGTCCGGAGTAGAGTTCGGTGACAGGAAAGCTTTCTTTCTTGCGAAGCTCACCGGACAAAAACTTACCCCGCCGAGTCAAAGTTTTTTAGAGCCGGCGGCGGTGCCAGTTGGCCAGCGGGCGACAGGGGTGTCCGGCGGTGGGGGGGTGGGGGTGGGGGGGGGGGGCAGCCGGCAAATCATATTAGAGAGAGAGGTGTGTGTAAAGTTGATGTGTTTAATTTTGATAAAATGAAATTTTTATAAAACTTTTTATATATATAATAAAAGTTTTAAGATAAGTGACAAGTATTAGAAGTTGAGGGTGAATATTACAAATATTTCACAGGGACCAAAAGTGTAATTGTTGGGAAACTTTTATGAATGTTGGTTCGGGACTCGTTTGAACGACTTAACGGATGATTCATAATACGAAACTTGCGCCATTGTTTTCCAAATCAATTCTTCGATAAACAATGAGTCTATCTTTACTTGATAGTAATTTCATAAATATTTTTAATATCTCATTTATGAAAATATATGTTATCTTATTTTGTCGAACCGTTACGCGCCTTTCTGAAATACAAGTCAAAAGAAAAAATGGATTTCAACTCGAATTATTTCGCGCTATTCTCAAAAAACCTTTATAAATAAATTGCCAAGATATATTTTAAATTACAATATCTTCTCAATTTTATACATAAAACGTGATAAGTTAAATGATAAATTTAATTATTTAGTGTTTCGAAAATCTTAGACGAAGGGCATTTCATCACCTTCTTGACTGTTTTCTGGTCTCGGCAACAACTCTAAAAGTTGTCAGAATGTTCGTTTTCAACATCGAGCTTTGCTTTAGAGTCCGAATAGTCGAAACATGATTTAACTACTCGTTATTTGATAATTCAAACCTCAAGGAATACAACTATATCTCCTTTTAAAATTTCCGACGCGCGCATTCTCGGATGTACACACGTACCTACCCCATAAAGAAATCGAGCGATCGCCGAATTAGAAATTATCTGTATCCGATACTGTGTGACCAGATAAGACTTAAGTGTTTAATAACTCGTACTAACCAAACGCGATAACTTTTATTCAGCAAAATTTGGTGTTTCTACACTTCTCAATCTACCAAAAATTTTGACTAGGTTTGTCCATGATATTTAATCATCAAAAATGGGTATCTCAAATATAACAGTACAGACTCTTATTGACTGGTATATACCGCGTTATATGAGGAAAAGGTCATCTAGTAAACTGACAAAACCTCAAGAAGAAAGTGTATCCGCGTGAGTATGTAGTTTGTACTGTGTTTCTAAATTGTCCCGAGGACGAGTCATCGTTTCTGCTATCTGTAAGGTTCGATGATTCACATCAACGTGGCTTATGGATGTAAGTTCCCAACTTACTTGGCAGTACTAGGATGTATCGCGACCTAAGTCTTCCTACTAGTGGCCCGAAATGAATAGTCCGAACTATTTGTTTTCGTCGTGATCAGGAGTTAGTTTATCTCGTTCTAAGTGGGTGCTACACATTCCTCTATTGGCTAAAGATTGTAATCATCCAAGACCGCTCCAGGACCCAACCACGGCAACTATAACGATGATAACTATAACAAACGGTGATGAGATGCAGAGGGTGAGGACCCTCCGAGAAACAATATCCCCAGAATAAAGTTCAATAAATGAAGGACTCGACGATTAGAGCTTGATGCATAGTGCGGATTAATGGTACTTCCAGTCGTTAGTTTTCAGACGGAAAAAATCACTCCATTAGCTCAAGGTGTAACAAGTCTGAGTTAGAGATTCACACGAACAGTTCGTCAGATCGCAGCAATTCGAATGGTAAAAAGTAATAACTTAAGAATGGGGGAATAAGATAGTCCAAGCAAGGCCTTACGAATTCTCCTGAGTAGTAAAGCACGATTGTGTTTGCTAGACCTCTTACTTAACGAATTCCCGGGTGATTATCGAGGTTTCATGTATTCTTACTCACACCACTCACATTGGATACCATTAAGCCCACTCATTTATAATTCACATTTGCATAAAGAAGCGCGTCCCAATTTTATGAGAGCAAATGCATCATATTTATAACTTATGTTCGTGCGATTTATAAACTTTATTTATATGTAAAATGAAGTCAGGCGTCCCAATCCTTTTCTAATATAAACAAAATTAAATCACCTACTTTAATCATACTCCCGAGCAATACGCGCTACCCACCTAACCTTTCAAGTGATGATGACAATGACATGCAAATAGGGAGCTCAATGAGTATGGCGCCGAGTGTTTCAAACTCCGATCCGTTCGGAGACAAGGATAAAACTACCCAACAAATATCGATCCTAGACGTTTATCACAAGATAGTTCTAATGCGAGTCTAAACCTTATAGAGAAACCAGGATAAAAGGAGTCTCGATGAACCAGCTCAACACATAGACAAATTCACAACATATAAACCTCCTACTGTACAAAAGTCCCCGCCATACAAGACCTTTGTAAACTTAGATTTATACATAATCCCATGTAAACAGAACTGGACGGGTCTTATCTCTTTAACATAGCAATTATCATATCAATCCTCATATATACAAGTCCGGCCCATATCAAGACATTTCATACTTAGATTCTACATAATTCCATGAAACACAAATTATGACGGTCTCCGTGTCAATATACTATATAGTTATAAAGCTATGAAAAAAGTAGGAAAAAAATATAATCCTGTGAGGGCACCACTTTGTTTAACTTCAACAATGACTGGAGAACGCAAACGAGACCACTCATGTGCAACTCACAATGTTCTAAGCATCAGAATGAGACCATTCGTTGCAACTCACAATGTCCTGAGGTAATAGTTGAGACAATTGTGCAACTCACCAAAGTCTAAAGTATAAGTTGAGACCTTGTGCAACTCACATGTTACTTAAGAAATTGCTATGGAATTTATTTAAACTACACTCTTATAAAAATACAACGTGCGATATACGCAAAAGAAATGTAAAGCATATATATTACAAGATATGCGTATGTCCACGAGTAAGCCACTTAATGCAGCACGTATTGTAAGCACATAAGCAAGTAGCGTGTATGTACTTTGAAAATGTTTGATGTGATGCAATGTTTGTGAAAACGGTTATAGTCTAGGGTAAAATATACAACCTAGTTCTCTATAACCAGTGCTCTGATACCAATCGGTAACATCCTAAAAAATCAGGACAACGCAGCGGAATACCACTTGGGGTGCTACTTCATAATACACAGCGCTAGATACAAGAGAACGACCTCTAAATGTGTCGTTTGTAAAACAATCTCGTTGATTTTCTGAAATCAAAATAATAGTTGTCCCATAATTGCATCACAATGAAAAGCTTGAAAGCGACACAACGAGATTTGATCATTTGTAGAAATCCAATTATGAAATCTTGTCAATTTAGACTCCAATGCACATCAGATAATCCAAGCATCTAATTCACCTGAGAAAAACATGCTTAAAAACGTCAACATAAAGTTGGTGAGTTCATAGGTTAGTTTAGATATGAATAATAACCCAAAGGTTTCCAAAGTATATATGACCATTTAATTCCTTAAATGTCCTTTCAAAATATATATATGATTTCTAAAATCAACAGTTGCAAAACATGCCAGACCATTTAAATCTCCAAATAGTCGCCAAAACGTATAACATAGGACCACAAGATTTTCCCCGTGATAAAGCAAACTGCAACTATCACCAACATATAAACTTCCCGTGATGAAACAACAAATGCAAACATCACGAAACCCTGATTACGTTTCCTAAGCTCATGACACTGAAGCTCGACAATCTTTCTTGCAATAATATATATTGCAATTTCTGCCCCGATTAGATGTCTAACCCGAAACATCCCCAAATTCGACATGCTATAACGTTCGTTCCCGGTGATAGCTAGTCACCCGAACGGGGAGGTCGTTTCCCAAATAGATCTATTCATAACATTCGCGCTCACATAATGTAATTCACAACTACATCTATGCAATTGACAGTTCATGATAAAGGGGCTCAACTTGGGTTATCGCTACTTAGGCAACACGTAATCATAATATAAAATTGATCCACTTGTGTCCATATATAAAACAATGCATGTTTTCACCCCAAAAATATATAAAACATTTATCCAAAACGAGTAAAAGTGAGGCTATGAAACTCATAATATCCTTTAAAAACAATCACATTGTTATAAGATGACCCAGTAAGTAAAGAGTTTGTAGACAAACATGTATTCCCCCTCCCGGGTTTATAAACATTCAAAAGATTGAAAAGTGAGGGTATGAACTCACATTGATGATGATGAACGATTGGCAGATAGACATCTAACATGTACAACATTAACGGAAGGCGAAGCTGCTCGATCAAGTATTTGTGACTAATCTTAAAGGCTAAGTCCCACTAGCCTAGGATAATGTATATGGGTTTCCCGATGAATGGTTACATCAACGCGTCACGTTGATAAAAGATTTATATTTAAAGTTGTAATACTTTGGTGGTTGGTTAAATAAATAGATTGAAAATGTACGCAAAGTGTGTAATATATATTCTTTATATATTACATATGAAAAATAAACCATTGTATAACTCGTACCGCGAATTATATAATAAAGAAAGACAACTCAAGGATTAATGTGAACTGTATAATACTTTGCAAGTATTATATAAAAAGGTGAGAGTAAATAATTAAACCAATTATTTCGACAACTCATTCAATCATTAAAAAGTCCTTGTAGACACACGTCTTTAAGTTATAAATTAAACACACGACGTTTGTAAAACTTTTACAATAGTTATGGTGTTACTTTCTAGCTGAAAATTATAAAATATAAAATAATATTTTATAAACTTATATTTCGTTTCCTCGACATGTCGCGTCTAAAACAGTCATCTTATGGTAAAAATATAGTTTTCGTCCGTTGTCAGGTTATTGTATAGTTATATTTTAATATCTTTTAAAATATAACTTTAGTCTCTTTATCGGTTTATAACATAATATAAACTTTTTGTAAAACATTACTAAATATAAAAGTTATGTACACTTTGCCACGAAATTCCCGTATATATATCGTTTTTCATTTCTTAAAACTCTATGTTTTCCTTTTAATCAATATATATTGAAATCATTCGTTTTTCAATATTTCAAATGCGCGCGCTTTCTTTCTAAATATAATATATATATTATTATATCTAGATTAAACAAGATAATATTGTTGTATTTATTTAACCGTTTTAAACCACAAATATATATTTATCCGGTTTTAATATTTGTTAAAACCTTATGTTATTTTCATTTGTCGTCTCATGTGAATACAAAACGAACCCTTATCCGTTATTTATAAATACGATGACGAGGATAATAACAAAGTGGTTTATTTAAACCAATTAAACCACCAATTTAGTCAAGATTTTATATTAATAAGACTTATGATATATTTATTTGCCGTATCGCTAAACCAAACACACCCTATATATATAAAAAACCAAACGAAACCCTGTTGATTGAGTTCGCTAACCAAACGCAAACAACCCTTTGATGCTGACACATCCAAGACACCCCTTAACCAATCAAAAAATCCAAACGACCCTTAACGTTTATATCAACCAAACACCCCTTAGCCGCTAGTCACAGCCAACGCAGCTCACACACCAAGGCTCCCTAACCAAACGCCCACTTATTTGACTATGACAAATCCAAACCACCCTACTCGCGCCAAAACCCAAACCAAACACCCCCATTTTGGCTTGCCACACAATACCAACAGAACCCTAATTTGCTACAAACCAAACGACCTCCCGCTGTGGTGAAACCCCACAACCAACAAACACCTTAGTGCGGTGCTTGCCTACCGCACCGCAACCCCTGTGAGGTGCTGCCAACCGGAGTCAAAAACAAACACCCCCTATGCCACAAACAACCCAACGCACCCTTCATTGGTGGCGATACAAAACCAAACGCACACCGCTGGTGGTTTGATGAACCCGACACCCACGCACCCTATGAGGTCGTGGTGGCTTCAACCGTCCGGCACCAAACACACCCTCGGTGCCAGGCTGCCACAGAAACGAACACCCCTTTATAGGTGTTTCGGATTAAACCACAACACGAACACCCCTGCCGCTAACCACCCGCCAACGCACCCTTGTAAGTGAACACAAGAACCCCAAAACGAGCCCTTATGGTTGTTTTAACACAAAACAAACGCATCCTTGTGGTGCTTATAAGAAACCACACACACCCTCATGGTGGCTGTGGTTGTGGCGTGGGAGGTGGGACGGTGGTGACAATGATATCGCAAAGATGATGATGATGGAGGTGATGGAGTGGCGGTGGTGTATGATGACGGGGTGGCGGCTGCTGTGGCAGCCGGTGGGGGAGGGAAAAAGCGCGAGTGGGGGCGAGTGGTGTAGATGGTCGGGTAGATCGGGTGACGAGGAAGCTTTTTGAAGCTCACCGGAAAACTCCGCCGGAAAAGTTTTCCGGCGGCGGCGCCATGGTGGCCGGCGGCGACAGGGTGGCCGGCGGTTTGGGGGGGGGGGGGGGGGGGTGGGGTGGGGGGGGGGGGGGGGGGGTGGGGGGGGGGAGGGGCTGCCGGAAAATCCATATAGAGAGAGAGTGTGTGTTAAGTGTGTGTGTTAATTTTTGATAAAATGAAATTTTTATAAAACTTTTTATATATATAATAAAAGTTTTAAGATATGTGACAAGTATTAGAAGTTGAGGGTGAATATTACAAATATTTCACAGGGACCAAAAGTGTAATTGTTGGGAAACTTTTATGAATGTTGGTTCGGGACTCGTTTGAACGACTTAACGGATGATTCATAATACGAAACTTGCGCCATTGTTTTCCAAATCATTTTTCCGATAGAAATGAGTATTTACTTGATAGTATTTCATAAATATTTTTATAACATTTATAAAAATATTTGTTATTTATTTTGTGAACCGGTTACGCCTTGTCTGAAATAGAAATTGGCGACACTCATTAAGACGATTCTAGAACCATCTGATGATGAGCACAAACGAATTTTGTATAAGCTAAAGCAGGAACCGGCAAGGAAAGATGTGGAACGAGCGGTTGGTGTTCTGAAGAAGAAATATGCCATACTAGCCAATCCCACACGAGCGCTGAAAAAAAGAAAGAACAATGAATATGATATACACATGCATCATATTACATAATATTATTCGAAAATTCAAAGGAGTTGTGATATCTCCCACATGGTTCTCGGAGGAAGCACATCATCCGGACGACCTCGAACGATCCCCTGAACAAGTGCGACAAGTTATGAGGTGGATCAGATCAGCACAAGCGCATCAAAACCTTCGAGCCGATTTGATCGAACACTTGTCTCGAAATGTTTAATTTTAGATTTATTTGTAATATTTTTAATATTCGAAGTCTATGTAATGTTTTTAATTTATGAATAAAAGTTTTTAATTTAGTACGTCTTACGTTTTTATTAATTTCGTACGTTTACATTAATATTTACGTTTTTAGTTTATGAATAAAAGTATTTAAATAAAAAATGATGACGAAAGGTGAGTTTCAAAGTTGTCATTACGGTTGAAATGTGAGTTGTAATGAGTTAAGTGAGAGGAGAGAGAAAGCTGATGTGGCGCTGAGATGGAAGGTGAGTTTTTCACCACCATGCCATCCAGCCTAACCCACACATCTCTGTTTGCTTTATTTTTTTACTACAAAACTATTTTCTTTATTCATCTTAGATATGAACCATCCAAGTTTATGATTCAATGTTTAATTTCTTTTACCTATTATTATTAAGACCTTTGAAGCACAAATTTACTTTGTATGTCTATACATCCATGCTTGTTCTTCATTTATTCAATTAGTTGCTAACATCCTTAAACCTTTTGTATAGTCAAAATCAATTGCACTGTGTAGCTGGTTATATAGGCTTGATATAGACCAAGTTATTTATTTCTTTTACTTGTGCAGAGTTTTTGAAATTAAAGTTCATCTTTTGACGAAACTCTTCATTTTCTTAATTAGCACTTTACTTCACACCTACACATAACCTTTTTAGCTAGTGAAAACTCTCAAAGCACATTTACACCATAAAGTACACACCTAATCTATCAAATTTCGAGATAAAAATAAACCAAACAAAATAACAAACATAAATTTAACCAACTAATTATGAATAAATCTAAACAATCAAATATAAATTAACAAAACCTTAACTTACAACAAATTTATACACCAGCCATAAAGTAACCAATTTTACATAAACTTTAAGACAACAAAATACACAAACTTTACATGAACTTACAAATCACCAACAAACTTATAAATACACAGTAAATTTTATAATGAAATTTACCCACGAACTTTAATGAAAAAAAACATGCATCTACCAGCGACAACAACATGCTCCAACGTCGAGGATTCCAGTGACGATAGCGAATTCATGTGACAATGGGGGCAACAACAACATAACTAAAAAAACATGTCCAAATTTACATAAACTATATAACAAATAGGATTTTTGGCATTAAATAGTTCGCGTACATAATTTCAAATGTGCCCAAATGATACTTGTAAAAAAAAAATTGCCCATATGCTTTACCTCAACTTTCAGATTTCCGAGCTAAAATGGTCACAAACTTTTTTTCCACCCTGCTTGACCTGCAAACTGCAGATTTGGTCTGCCAAGTCATCAAAATGTAACGTATTCTAACGTTTTCCGTCCGATTTCTTACGTTTCGTCCAAATTTCTTACGTTTTCTACTTCTTCGCGTTTTTTATACGTTTGCGTCCTGATTTCTAACTTTTCCTCTTCTTTTTTTTACGTTTTCGACCTAATCTTCACCGTTTTCCCTCCTTTTTTACGTTTTCGTTTGTATTTTTTAAACGTTTGTTCCATTCTTTACGTTATTCGTCAATTTTTTATAACGTTTTCCGTCTGTTTTTTTATTTACGTTTTGTCTGTTTTTTTTTATACGCTTTCGTTTGATTTCCTTACGTTTTTTTCCGTTTTGTCCGATTTCTTTATGTTTTCGTCCGATTACTTACATTGTCGTCAGTTTTTTTTATGTTTTTGTCCAGATTTATTACGTTCTTCATCCATTTTTTTACGTTTTCGTTTGTTTTTTACGGTTTCTCTGATTTCTCACGATTTCGTCCGTTTTTTATGTTTTCGTCCGTTTTTTTACGTTTTCGTCCGCCGTTTTTTATATTTTCGTCTATTTTTTACGTCTTCGTCCGATTTCTTACGTTTTTGATCGTTTTCTAACGTTTTTCTATATTTCCGTCTGTTTTCTTTCATTTTGGACGTTTTCTTTTGTATATTGACCTCTTTCTTCATTTTCTTACGTTTTATACGTCTTTATTCAATTTAAAAAACAAACAAAAACGTAAAAAAGACGAAAATGGACGGAAACGTAAGAAAACAGACTAGAACACGAAAATGTAAAAAAACAGACGAAAACGTAAAAACGGACGAAAACGTAAGAAATTGGGCGAAAACGTAAAAACAGACGAAAACGTAAAAAAACGAACGGAAACGTAAAGTATAAAACCAGACGGAAACGTAAGAAAACAGACGAGAACACGAAAACGAACGAAAACGTAAAAAATGGTTGAAAACGTAAAAAACGGACGAAAACGTAAGAAATAGGACAAAAACGTAAAAAGACAGACGAAAACGCAGGAAATCTGACGAAAACGTAAAAAAACGGGCGAAAACGTAAAGTATAAAACTAGACGAAAACGTAAGAAATCGGACGAAAACGTAAAAAAACGTAGCATTTTTAGTACACGTACCATATGAGTACATTTGAGAAAGTAGAAAACTATTTAATGTGTGTTTAATACAAACAAATACTTTATATTTTATTAATAAAATGCCACGTCAGCTTTTGGAAGAAATTTAGCCGGTTTAACCGGTAGTCGGTAAAAAAGTGACCATATGGGCATGAAAGTGAAAGTTGAGGTACCATATAGGCAATTTTTTTAATACACGTACCATATTGACACATTTGAGAAAGTACGCGACTATTTAATGCCAAAAACCCTAACAAATATTAACGACTTCAAAAATCAAGCATACATGTTTTGACAAAGTAGTTCACCGGCGGCAACAACCATTTTCGGCAAGAGAGCGACGGCGGTGGCTAAGCTAGTGACATCTCTAACAATAAAAAGTCAATTTTTTTTATAAAAACTTAGATCTACAAATAAAATCTGCAGATCTAGAAAAGAAAAGCTTCAAAACTTGATTAATAGTGATAGATGTTGGTGCAACATTGACTAGGATCTCCTTTATGTTTTAACGATGACAAATAAAAGTTCGCAAAACATAAGCTAACAAACAATAGCCAAAATCCAGAAAAACGGATTTGTGAAACTGACGCGCTGGGCACGCGGCAACGCGCCACTCGCGAAGTCTGTTTTTACGGATTTTGCAATGTCGGTTATCCTCTTACCCGACACATGTGGAAACTTCAATAAGGGTATGTATATTATATTTAAGCATTTGAGAACACTCCAAATGAGGTTTAGACTTAGAGAGGAGCAAAAACGAATCCTTCCGTTTTTCAACAAAATGACAACTCAATTCTTTTATCAAATGCCTCTAGCTATGGCCGAAACTTCTTTCTAAACCTAGTATGAGCATACTTTCAACATGCCATCAAATAAAAGTATTCATTTGGCCTTAATCCGGATTTACGTTGATCCTAATCACGTAACGGATCTTACTCCCTTATTGGTCAAACTAAGTCAAAGGTCACTTTGTGTAAACGCATCCTTTCCCGTTATAGGATATGCTTTACTTGAGATGCAAAGCATTTAGCTTGTTTGCATCAAGATGATTAGTGATCACATCCATTGTTGATTATCATAGATTAAAGTATAAATGACTAATTGAGTTTGTGGTATTTCGAAGTTGATTATGCTTTGGATTTATTCACTTCCCACACTTACAAAATGTTTTACAAACTCACACATTCCTCTAGGATTCCTTAATACCACACTTCTATATCATTTCCCACTTCCACACTCATCAATCATTTGTCAAAACCTTCTTACCTAACAAATGATTATACCTTCCACACACTCTAAACATTTTTTCTTAAACCAACCCATAATCACATGTCCCCACTCTTTTCTCTCTTATGGCAATGCGATTATTAATCCATAATTAATCATTTGATTACTCCCTTCTTCATCACCAACATCATATCTGTTAGAAATAAAGAAATAAACTACTTTAATGTACTTATAAAGTACATGGACTAAATGTGTTAAGTTAGGAAAGTTTAATAACCAAGATGGCTATAAATAGAATGTATTTATGTCATGGTTAGTTGTATCAATATCAATTCAATCAAAAGGCAAGTTAGGTATTTTCTCTCTCTAAACACACACAGTAATTACACATTGATCTACACACACTATATCCATCAATCAAGATCTATATGTGGAATCAAAGCCAATGATTGCGGATTAGTGCTTATTTTAGTGTTTCATTGTGTTAAAGATCGAGAGATTGCTTATTTCAAGCTTATTACGTGCTTATCAGCTTATTCTTAGTTTATATTCAGCTTATTTAATTAGCTTATTGTTTATTAAGGAGCTTATTCGTGCTTATTCTGTGTTTCTGTGCTTATTAAGTCTGATAATTAGATTTTTTGAGCTTATTTGAGCTTAATTCGTGCTTATTTAGACTGCTTAATATGATATTCAGGTATGTGCTTATTATGATAAGATTTGCTTATTCCGTGTGACTATTCTGATATGTGAGTGATTATATGCTTGAAATTGCTAATTTTGTGCTTATCAACTTATTTTTGGCTTAATCTGAGTGCCTTTTGCTAATTCAGTCAAATATTCAGCTTTATCAGTTTTTGCTTGAGCTTATTTCTGCTTAAACCTACTTCTTTCAGTGCTCATTTTGCTTTAAATCTGCTTATTTTGCTTAAAAAGACAGCTTATTTTCAGATCTAAAGTCCAACTGATTTGTAACAAACTTTTAACTAATTTTGAAAAAGTGTGACTTCAATAACGCGTTTCAGTACATGCGATTTTCAGATTAACACGTTTTTGTGTACAGGCTTCGTTTCACGCGCTTTCTGTACACATGTTTTTCTTTTTGGTCAAATCTTGTCAAAAACGCCTTTTTGTTTTTGGTAACCGCTATTAAGCGAAGTAAACAAAAAATACAAGGCGAATTAATCATAATTCAAGAGGCGAATTAATCAAAATATAAGGTGAATTAATCATAAATCGAGAGGCGAATTAATCAAAATACAATAGGCGAATTAAACAAAATTCAAGAGGCGAATTAAACAAAATTCAAGAGGCGAATTAAACAAAATGTTTTAGGCGAATTAAACAGAAAATAAAGAAAAAGAAGAGGAACAAGAAAGACAGAAAAGTCAACTAGATCTCATATTAGTGTCGAAATTTTTCATAACACACTCATTCGACATCAAACATGTAACACCCCCATTTTTATAATATATCAGCGGAAGCTAATCTGGGGTATTGCTTCATAGTACAATAGTCACAATCATAGAAAACGACTCAAAAGAGACGTTTTTAAAAGATACGTTATCATTCATTAAAATCAGAGTTTTACAAAGGCAGGTCCCAAAAATCGTAAGAAACAATTAAATGTGAATGATAACAAGTTTTAGCCATCTTCAAGTCCATGCCACTCCATGCCATAAGTTGCCCAATTACATGGGATAAACATGCATAAAAAGGGTCAACACAAAAGTTGAGTGAAATTCATAGGTTTGAAATGTAACAGTTGAATACAAGTTATCATAATAAAAATATTCGCATTGCAGGGACAATTATCATGGAAATATTATTATTGCATTGAGTACAATTTATTTATAGAAAAACAGTATTATTGTCCTTAGTTCATGAATCACGTATATAAACTTAATAGAACTGGAAGCCTCTACCCGAGACATACTAGGAGTCACTATTAAAAGAGATACTAGGAGCTATTATCCAATGAGACATTGGGAGATATTACCCAAAGAGATATTGGGAGATACTACCCAAAGAGATATTGAGAGATACTACCCAAAGAGATATTGGGAGATATTACCCAAAGAGATATTGGGAGATATTACCCAAAAATTAATGGGAGTCATTACCCGAAGACATACTAGGAGTTACTATCCTAAGAGAAACTTCCATGTACTTAGGCAAATAATATATTAGAATAACATATGGATATATATATATATATATATATATATATATATATATATATATATATATATGAAGATAATGGCCCCCGATGTAGGTAATTGCCATATACCTATGATATTCAAATATAGTGCGTTTGGTTACCTATCCGGCTAACACAAACGGGATTCGTCAATCCCGATAGATCTATCCACAATATTCACGTTCACTCGTAAGTGATTAATGGTCCATGATAATGAGGGACTTTTGGCATAAAGTGACTTAGATCACAAGCAGTAATATGATAGCATATATTTAGAAAACACTTGTATTCATAGTTTATAGCATGTATCCCCCTCACGGGTTTATGAAAACATTCAAGAGATTTAAAAGTGAGGCTATGAACTCACCTGATAGGTAGTTGTAATAAATATTCCAAAATGAAAGCTGATGACCTTATCGCAATCTTAATAGGGAAGGTTGATATAGCAAAATGATAGTAAACAACCACGTCACGCAACCTGAGTAAATATGTCAAGTCTTAGGAAGATTGTACTCTAGAACTTTGGTTCTAAGAGTTTAATATTGTTATGAGTTTGATTGGAGATTTTGGAATTATTGTATCACCGTTCGGGCCATCATATTTCAGAAGTCATTCAGTAAACGTTTGAGGAGTCAGGGCACTTTAAATCGTAAACCCAGCAAACTCAGTCAGAACGTAATACCAAGATGAAATCCCTTAATATGAAGCTCCCTAGTATTGTGGTACGATATAGATTCGGGACAGGATTTTTAAAAGCACATTGATGATGAATTATATAATAGTTATAACATAATCGGTTTTAAGCGTTTTGCTCAATAACTGGAAATGATAAGCACGTCAAGCGTTAATTAAAGTTATGTCTTATAAGGTTTTGAACACATTTTTACATTTTTTTCAAAATGTTACATTTTAGACCCTTAAGAATGAAAAATGGCAAAATATACCCTTGGAGTTTTCACTTTTACAAGTTTGGTCCTTCTAGTTTAAAAGATGTACAAAGTAAACCTTGTACTTTGGAAAGTGACATAATAGACCCCTATAGTTATAACTTTAGAAATATGGCAAAAATAGTCCTTGTACTTATAAGTTTTCAAAAGTTACAGTATATACCCCTTGCATGAAAATGATTTACAAAACAAGTCCAAAACTTCATGCAAGCTTATTTTTAAGACTCCAAATGATATTTGCAGGTTATAGCTTATTAATATAAGCTAAAATAAGATGTTTTAACGTAACGAAAGTTCAGATTAACGATTCGTTAAACCAGAAATCAAAACGGGTCAAATTAGGGTTTTATAACGAAAATGCGTAGGTTTTTAATTCAAATTCTTTCAAGACTTGATAAAGTGGTTATAATAACATTAGTTAAGATAGATTATAACAATATTTAACCATTATAACTTTTAGATTAAAGAAAAACAAGAAATTAGGGTTTAGGGGTACGGTTTCGGATCAAAAAGGAAAAACAAATGGATTTTGAGCTTAGATCCTTTAACAATGATTTGAACATGATCATATGACATTCATAAGAGTGTAGGAGCAGAAATGGAGATCATAGAACCTGGGTTTCAAGCTTGAAGATCGAAAATGGTTGAAACGGGTTGAAATGGGTCGAACGCCTAGAATCAAAGCTTCGGGGCTTCAATGCTTGTTATCTTCTCTTCACTTCTGGTCTTAGGACTCCTTAGAACACTTCTTGATCAGAATTTAGCTTCCATTGATGAAATAGAAGAAGAATGAAGGTGTGAGTAAACCATGAAGGGTGCGTCCCCTTTTATACTACTCGAAAACCTTAGAGGCCAAGTTTGGGAGTGCTAGGTGTCCAATCCTTGGAGAGGCTGTATCATGGAAGCTAGGAGGTGATGTGGAGAGTCTAAGAGATGAATTAGCAAAGCTAAAACTAGCTAAGGAGGTGTTGTTTTGCCCTTGTGGTGCCGTGGCAATCATGGAGGCCAAGGGGAAGATGTGGCTGATTTTCTAGCCATGTGATGGGTTAAGTAGCTTGGTAAGCTGCTTGAGATGTAGTAGCATGGTCACCAAGGTGCTTGTTTGCAAAGTGAAGTTATAAAATGGATCAAAAGGCAAGAAAAGGTGTCGCGGGTTTGGTTAAGGCACTTTTAGGGTTTTCTTAGTTATTTTTCGAGTACACTTGATTAGAAATGACATATTAGAGAATATAAGACTTGTATTAAGAGTTTATAACACATTTCGATGAATGGTTTGCATTTAAAATGGGTGAAAATGAGTAAATATGTCGCGGGTTGGAATTTAGGTTCATTTAGGGTTTTTAGGATTTAATTCTTGTACATTATTGTTAAAATGATAGAATATAATTTGTAAACTTGTAAATTGTTTATTTACAACTTTTTTGAGTATCGGTTTAGGTTTAAAATGGATAAAAACCAAGAAACGGGTCACGGTTTAGAAATTAGCTCGGTTTAGGGTTTCTAAGTTTGAATTCGTATAATTTTATGAAATGAGAATGAATATGGATTGTAAATGAAGTGCATTGATTGCTTGTAACTTGTACTTAATAGATTGTACAAGATTTCTTAGGAAAACGGAGGTAAAATGGTTATTTTGGATATCGTGCATTAATGACTTGTACATTAAGCTTTAAAGGACTTGTACCTTCTTTTTGGAAGGAAAGTATATTCAAGTGAGATGTTATATTACTTGTTCATGTGCTTTGATTGATTGTACATTCATTTTGAATGTTAACCTTACATGAAATTAGGGTTTAGGCATAAACGATAACGGTTTATGCTCATTTGATAATATCGTCATGAAAACTTTGTTAAATAGCTAATGTTTATGATAAAATGGATAATAGATCATTGACTTGACATGTTATGATGTTTGCTTGATATATATGAAGATAGGATTGTCATAGGTAGGTTGCGTGAGCTCGTTAACTTTAGTTATGCAAGTTACGTTGCATAATAAGAGATTCATTCATATGGAATAAGACTTTTGTTTGTACAAACTGATCACAGATTGAAAGAATGTTGTTTGTACGTATGCCATATACTTAAGCCTACTTATTTATAATTTTTCACTTACAAAGAGAAGTGTCCAAATCGTTGTAACTGAGAATTTATAAATTCATAGTTCGGAGATTTATAATTTCCTTATTCAAATGAAGAAGCGTCCTAATTCATTTCAAGAAGACGATTATAAATTGTCTTATTTAAGCATAAAACATGATATCAAAACGGTGTTAAGTAGAAGATGTTATGATTTCTCAAAATCATAAGAAGTATTAAGAATAATAATGAGACATTAATTGCAATGATGCCCAAATAAGTGCTTCAATCAATCCTTGTAACTGAGAATTTATAAATTCATAGTTTGGTGGTTTATAATTTCTTTATTCAAATAAAGAAGCATCCTAATTCATTTCAATAAGACAATTATAAATCATTTAAGCATAAAACATGATATCAAAATGGTGATGTGTAGAAAATGATATGATCATGAAAGGTAAGAAAAATATTGAGATATTAATTGCACTGACGCCCATATTATCAGTCGAGGATCTTTGTTGTGGTATTCCATTCAAAGTTATGAGGGGAGTATTCAGAGTTGAACATAATAGAATTAATGGAATTGACAAATGATGTCGAGTTTTGATATCACCAGATAACAAGATGTAACGGAATCATCACTTTATTATTTCATGGATAACTTTACATATCTTATATCACTGAAACTTTAAGAGTGTTGATACTTATGCTACGTGTCTCGTGATAGGATTCTAGATAAAAGCAAAAAATGACAAGGATTGTAGCTTGATGTTTGGGGTTTTCAAACTTATGAAGTATGTTTCAGAAGATCCTTCATATAACTGGTGGCAATTTGAATATCCTCGAGAGTTGTTTCTAGGGTAGATATCTTAAAGTGAATAGAAGCAAGCTTGTCTCTAAGTGTGCTTTCCTGTGGCCCTATTGTTTGCTTTTGAGCATTGATTTGCATAATGTCCTTTTTCTCCGCAGGCATTACAAGTTACAGATATTGGTTGTAGGTTGTTTCTAGTAGCCGGTCTTTTGGTTCTGCAGTTCTTGGTCAGATGACCTATCTTGTTGCAAGTTCGACACTTGACAGTGCAAGGTCCCATGTGATGCAGGGTGCATCTTTCACACAACGGACTGTTTCCAGTATACCCATTGGTGGCAACATAAGTCCTGGAGGTTTTACGCCTTCTATTCTGTTGGTGATGATCCTGGTTACGGTTGTTATTGTTGTGGTTGTCTTGGTAGTCGTTGTTATTAGAGTGGTTATTGTCGTTGCGATTATTAGGGTAGTTTTTGTTGTCGGTGGTGTTTCTTTTATCATCAAACGTTCGTTTGTGATTATTGGTTTCTTGCTCAGAATTGTGTTTTGTTACCTGATCCATTAACCTTTTACTTATGTTAATGGCTTCCTCTAAAGTTTGAGGTTTTGAAGCGATAACATTTCCTTCAATACTTCTGGGTAGTCCCACGATAAAGGCTTCTATAAGCTTCTCGGTGTTTGGTACCATGTTTGGGCATAGGTTAACTAATTCCTGAAATCTCCTAACGTAAGTCTTGAGATCATTTCCTTTTACAATCAGGTTGTAAAATTCATCTTCCATCTTTTTTATCTCAGTTCGAGGTCAATACTTATTTGTCAAAAGCCTTTTTAATTCGGTCCAAGTGATCCTGTTGGCTTGTTCTATTCCAATAGGTTGGGCGCATGCATTCCACCAGGACAAGGCATCATCGGTCAAAGTACCAGTAGCAAATGTCACTTTGTTTTCCTCGGCACAGTTGCTACAAGAAAATACCGATTATGTCCGTTCAAACCAACGAATGATATCAACTGCTCCTTCCGTACCATTGAAGTAGAAAGGTTGACAGCTTATGAATTCTTTTTAGTTTCCTCTTTTTGATACAGGAGTTTCTCTTGGTCCAGTGTTCCTATTAGCATTGTCAGTATTTGCCATGTTAGCAGCTTGTGCTTCTAGAGCAGTGGTAATGCCATTAGTAATCAGTTGCTGAATGGCAGCCAAAGTTATGGCTGGTGCTTCAGATGTTGATGTCCTTTTGGGAGGCATTCTATCAACATAAGATAACA
>BQNB010118331.1:0-21011 GCA_026074375.1 Tanacetum coccineum | reverse complement strand
GAGAATGTCAAACTAGTCAGCCATAACGTGAGTATGCTTAACCATTCTGAGACAGATCTAATGGGGATGTTGAAGGACGTTTTGTGTCAAGTAGGTGTCACAACAGTACTAGCAAGGTTCTTGATCCTTGATATGCTAGTTGACCATATTGTCCCAATAATCATTAGGAGGAGTTTTCTTCACACCTGTCGGGGCATTATAAACACTCTTAAGGGTACTACTTCAACTTTTGATGGTGTTTGCCACCAAAAATTCTATGTGGCTTAAATACAAATTAACGGTGAAGAAATTGACAGTGATGACGAGGAAGAATAATATCTAAAAAGAGATGAAATGGGAAGAACATTCTATGGCCTGAACCTTATAAGCTACTTTGACCATAATGATCATATGGAACGTGCCTTAGCTATCTAGGATTCCATCAACCCTTTCTGAAAAATTTGTGTATGGAAGAAAGCTATTGTGACACCCGTGATTTTAGCAGGTTAGTCATACCTTTAGAATTAGCTAAGTGTCTATACGTGTTATATGTGTGTGTTGTGTGGCTGTATCTGTGTGCATGATTATCATTCTAAGGTGCGTGTTCATCTCATTTTGAATGAGTTTAAGGTATTTTAGAGTATTTCCGTTTTTTTCACGTGTAGTGACAATGGGAATGAGTGGCGTGCTTGCATGCATTGCTACGTCAATATGTGGATAATTATGTGTTGGATTATTATGGAAGGTATATCATAATGGAAGTGAATTAGGCTCGTGAAATATGAGAGTTATTAAGGAACTTTCTAAATATAGAAAGTATTTTTGGAAATAAAAGTTATAAATAAAAAGTTAGTATTTAATTTTTCATGCAAAAGGTTTACCAATTTTTCCAAAGTTTTTGTAGGAAATTAAGGTATTGTAAATATAAGTATAATTAATAATGAATTAAACACACACATATATATATATATATATATATATATATATATATATATATATATATATATATATAAATGTAGGGATTTTCCCGATTTGGCATAGGAGAAAAAGAAAAAAAAGTATTTTTTTTTAACTAAACTAAAGTTGGGTTGGGCTAGGATTTGTAAACCATTATCTCTAAGTATAGAAGCCCTAAACCCAAATTTTAATCCCATTCCTTCTCCCTCTTATGTGAACCGTCGACCCCTCCCTCTAAGAACAATAAGAAACAAAATTTTGATCAAGAGCTAGCCAAGAATTGTGGTGTTAGGATCTAGTAATCAAGAGGTAAGGTTTCTAATCTAGCTTAAATCTTTTTTAAATCATGTAACAATTATCATGGTGGATCATTAGGGTTTTAAAACTGTTGTAATTAATGATGTTATGATCATGCTAGTGCGTTTAGGGTTTAATTAGGATCATATTGGTGTAAACGGTTAGGCTTAGATCGCGTTAATTTGTGAATTTTGGGTTTGGCAGATTTTAGGGTTGTGTTCAACTGATGATATCTCCATGATGGTAACGTGTTTTGAGGTGTTTCTAGTGCCTAAATTGTAGTTCAGAGAGTCTACTTTTCAAAAAGTCCAGCCTCGAACAATTTTGAGTTCTGGAAGTTAGTTAAATGTTAGCCACAAGAAAAGTTGTCAAAACAGTAAATACGGGTCAGATTTAGGTCAGAATTAGAGAGGTAAAACCCCTACTAAAAATTCGAATTAAGGTTATCCAAACATAGAAGTCAATTTCTATATGTCTATTAACTTCCCCGTGAAAACTAGCCTCTAATTAGTTGCTTAAGTATGGTTAGCAATGTCAAACATTTTAGTGCACGTTCAGGTTCGTATCTGGGTACTTTTTAATTAGGAATTTATTTGAGGTACTCGTGCATGTGGTATGTTTTTGGGGCAAATGAGGTAGTTAGTAAACACCTAATTGAACATAGGTGATTTATGTGAGAATTTATTGGGTTCAATAGGTAAGGATTGGAAGCGAGATAAGTGACACTAAAATTCTGCGTTTTCGGGTAAAATATAGATCATTAGAATTATGAGTAAATGAAGTGGTTAAAGTTGGGTATGGTGTCGGGGTGACCCATGAGGATAATTAAACACCTTAGACATCCATCATATGATTGTTACATGGGCTTAATCATTTGGCTTAGTCACGTGTAACACGTTTATATTCTATTGTGTAGCTTGGTGTAAGATATTTGGAAGCTGCTTGAGCATCAGGTGAGTTTCATAGTCCCTCTTTTATATTGCTTTTAAATTGGGATGGAAATGATGCAAATGGATTTGAAATGTTCTAGTTACTGTGACTATGTGTCTTTTTTTTAAAGTGTATGGACTTTACTTGGCTATTGTATGTTACGTGCTAAATGCTTATGTGTATTGGGATCGGGGGTAACGTTCCTACCCATTTGTTGTGATATTGGAATTGGGGGTAACGTTCCTACCCATGTGAAGTGACGGTTTTAATGGATCGTGGGTAACGTGCCTACCCAATTGTTGATACTTGTTGGATCGAGGGACACGTTCTGTTCCCATGCTCGTTTTGGTTACATTTGCATGCTAGCTTGTATGATAGTGCAGTAATTATCCTGCCATGTTTGCATTAATCACAGTAATTGTTTATAAGCTTTGATTTTTTTTTGTCTTAAACCTATGACTCTCACCAACCTTTTTGTTGACGTTTTTAAGCATCATTTTTAGGTGAGCGACATGAGGATCTTAAGAATAAGAGAAGTGGCTTGAGAGACCATAGGCTGCATGCGGAGTTTAAATCTCTTAGTTTATTTCCCGTTTGAATGAATATTTAATGTTGTTGATTGAAATTGCTTAGATTTATTTGGATGCTTTGCATGTCTTGGTATTGACGTGAACCCCTTTTGCTTCAATACAAGACGCCAGTTATCTTTTATGTTTGTTTGGGTATTTTCATGACACCTTGTGTCTATACCTTGGTTTCTTTTATGCATTGTAGTTCTCTATATAGACACCATTATGTTGTGATGATATCCATTCTCGTTACGCCTCGTGTTTCCGCGTTGGCGGGGTGTGACTGATTGGTATTAGAGCCTTTGGTTATAGAGAAGTAGGTGGTTGAGCCTAGACTATAACCTAGGAGTCCTTTATATAGATGCATTTTAGGGCTTAAGTGTTTAGTATTATAACTATTATGCTTCACCCCTAATTGCATAGCTTTTATTATCTTATTTTGTCTAACTATTATTTAGTTATTTTGTCTACTATTATCTAATATGGTATATATTGCTTCCTTACTATTTATAGCTACGTCCCCCCTATCCGTAAGAAGTTTCGTTGGGGAACCATTTTCCTAATTGGACTTAAGCGTTATAGAGATCCAAAAGAGGAGCCAATTGAGAAGGAGCCTCTTATGAAACTAAAGGAGATAGGGTAGTTGATCACTTGTCGAATGCTCGTAGTAGGCCTGGACCCGCAGAGTCGGGTGACTCTTACGAAGGCAAAGTCAAACCCAAGCGAGGCTCAGCATAAGTTTATTCCGTCTTTTACCTCGTCATGTTGCTATTGATTATTTCTTTCGGATATTTTGTATTTTGGAGGCGCTGCGAGACTTTCGTTCCTTTATGTTGTTTTGATTTTAGCTTTATATAAGTAAGTATTTCTTTGATGGAGCATCCTTTCTGTGTTATATTGGAGTGGTTTAAGATGAGCAATGTGGTATATGTGTATATATGTGTGTTATCATTGAGATGTGTAGTCTTGGAAGTAAGTATACGTGTGAAAGGATGCAATTATAATTATGGTGGCCAACATAATTATAAAGGCATCACACACGTGGACTTGTGACCATGATTGCATTGATCAGTGTTTGTTTGTAAGCTGGTAGTGTAATATGTTGTGATACGTGTGATCATGATATGGATGGTTGTATTGTTATGGGATTCTTCCCTTAACCTAATGAGCGATTATGTTAGGCTCAGTTGCGTAGATAGTAAGTTTCCCTTCTATTTAACATTTGTGGATACCCCGGATACCTATTATTGCTGCTATTATAATTGTTGGGTTTGTTCGTTTGCTCAGTATTTCGTTTGGATTCCTAACTCTAAGTTTAGCATCCCTTGCTTATACCATGTTAGTACGGATGTCCTATTTTTCCTATTCGGCATCTTGATAAATATTGGTTGTTCGGATCTGTTTCTTTAGATATTGGTGCGTTTAATTGGTTCTTTCATTTCATTGATTACTTGTATGAGTATTAAAAATTCGTTTTAAGCACTAATTGTTCCTAACATATTAGTGCGGATCATTACTCCGTTCTTTATATATTCTTTGGTTTTCGTAACATGTTGCGGCATGTTAGTGCCGACGCTTTTCAATGGTTGTTCTTTTGATCGTGAGTACGAATGAGTTTTTACGTTCTTCTTCTAGTTCGTAATGTCTTCGTATGAATTTCTCTTGTGCATGTTCGTTTTACTGTTATTCTGACTAAATGGTTCCTTGTACTTCCTTTCGCTTTCAAACAATAGAATTGTGTTAGAGTCTTTACGGTATTTTACAATCCCTTTTGGTATTACGATGTCTTTTGTTTGAGTAATATATTTTATATTGATGTCGAGTTATGAAAATTCTTTTGAAGTATACCTTGATGGTGTTTGGGGAAAACTATTCTTGAAATGACTTTATGAATACGTTGTGATAAGCGCACTTATATGACTGTCTCTTTATTTTTATGAAAACTACGTTTACAGTGATTTTTTATTGAAAACAATCTTTATTTTATATGTTTGAGATAATCTTTACATTTTTATATGTTTGTTTTTGATAAACTTTATTTTATGAAAAGTGTGTTTAAAATGATTTATATGGGTAAAATGCGATACACCTTTTATATAACTATCTCTTGATTTTTCTTTATAAAAACCATGTTTAAAACGAAAAAAAAAACTGTATTTATTATTTTAAATTGATTTTTATAAAAACAATAATTAATTGATTCTTTCGAGTAAAGTCGATTATTGGTATAAGAATTATATCTTTCGTATTTATCAATCTTGATACGTATCATTATTCAATATGTGTTCCTTTTGTCTTTGTACAATTTGTTGACTCTTTTGTTTGTGTTTCCTATCGGTATGGGTACTCTATCCATCTCTTTTAAGGATTCTTATGACATCTGATTCGCATCTATTTCCACCTGTGAAACTCCTTAAATATTTTCTATCCCTTGATTCGATATTCGTTTGCTACCCTGTTCGATAGTTCGTAACTCTTAGAATTCGTTTGATATACGTTTTATTCGACCAAGTCACTCTCCGTGGAGAGCACTTGTGTTGTTCAAGAAGGACAGTTCATTTCAAATGTGCATAGGCTATCGAGAGTCGGTGTAACACCCCCAAAAATGAGTCGCAACGGAAATGTGTCTGGGGGCGTTACTTCATAATACAACAGCACAAGATACAAGAGAACGACCTCTAAATGTGTCGTTTGAAAAGTAATCTCGTTGATTTTCTTGAAATTGATATAACATTTGTCCCATAATTGCATCACAATGAAAAGCTTGAAAGCAATACAACGAGATTTGATCATTTGTATATAAGTAGAAATCCATGAATGAAATCTTGTCAATTTAGACTCCAATGCACATCAGTAAACCAAGCATCTAGTTCACCTGAGAAAAACATGCTTAAAAACGTCAACATAAAGTTGGTGAGTTCATAGGTTAGTTAAAGTATAAATGTAAATTCCAATGAATGTATTTGTCTACTGTGTCGTCACAGTACCATGTAAAACGTTTAGTGACTACTGTCTCTCTACAGTATCATAAAATGATTTAAAATGTTGGATCAAAGATTTGTAATGCATGCCTGACCTATTTCAATCCTTAAATAGTCACAAAATGTATGAATATATGTTCAAATCCAAGATTTGTAATGTATGCATGACCATTGTATCCAATACAATAGTCACCATTTGTGATTATGATTACACACCTAAGTTCATGAAACTGTGACGTAGACTTGTTTGTATGCCACTTTATTCAAGGCACTGTAAGAATGTACCCATCGTAGGTTGTTCCCTCCAAGAATACCCGGGCAGTAATAAAAATATTCATGTGTATGTGATTGTTGGCCCCGCAGGCGCCAATCCAATCATGATCCGACATGGTATAATGTTCGTTCCCGGTGATAGCTAGTCACTCGAACGGGGATTGTCAATCCCAAATAGATCTATCTTAGAACATTCGCGCTTACCCTCTGAGTAATTAACAGTTCATGCAACTTAAGCTAATCCGCAATCATTAGAATGAAATCCAAGTTGTAGTATCCATAAGTGAAAACTAGTGATGTATCTCATCGTGAGATATGTAAATGAGTATGTAAACCAATTTGTAATCAACCATGTAAATTCATCTATAAACAATCATGTTCTCACCCCAAAAATATATGTAAAACAAATAAAACATGGGGCAATAAACTCACCTTGATGTTGAAGAACAATTGACAAATATGCATCTAATATGCACAACACAACGGAAGACGAAGCGACTTGATCAAGAAGTTGCAATTAATCTTATCGGCTAATGCCCACTAACTTAGAATGATGAATGTGATACGTTGACAAAAGATTTAGATCTCAAGTGGTAATAGTTTGGTAATTGGTTAAATAAAATAAATCGAAAGTAAACACAAAGTGTGTAATATATTCCGTATATATTACATATGAAATAATGAACCAGTATATAATTCATATCGGGAATTATATAACAAGGACAAACAACCAAAAGAATAATACGAAGTGTATATAATACGCGACATGTATTATATATGAAAACAAAATAAAAGTGTATAATACCATCCAAATATTATATAAGAAACGTAAGAAAAATAATTAAAACAACATAATTCGACACGTGTTCGGAAAATCGCCAATTAATTTAATAAAGAGTTCTGGCATAAAAGTAAACACACGTTTTAAAGTTACAAATTAGATAAATGACATTCTTAAAGCTTTTACAAAAGTTAATACATTGTCTATTAACCGGGAATTATAAAATAATATTTTATAATTTAGTATTTCGTTTCCTTGAAGGTTTTAGCTAAAATAGTTATCCCATTTGTAAAAGTATAGTTTTCGTCTGTTTATCCGGTTATTGTAAAATTACAAATTAACTATCTTAAGGCAATATAACTTCGTCTTTTATCGGTTTTTCTAAGATAATATAAATTATAATGAAATTTATTTAAGTATAGAACTTTTTATAAATTTCGGCATGAACTATTCGTTTATACAATGTTTCCTATTTTTACAAAACTCAACGTTTTCCGCTTTAATCAAATCCGCATTGCAAATACCCTCGTGTTTCAATATATATCTAAACGAGACTAGATAGATAATATAAATGAGTAAAACCAAACACATCTCATGTGTTGTAAACACAAAAACAAAATAATAAATAGTATATTTATTTAACCATTACCACCATTTGATCCGTTTTATAATTTATAAAATCTTACGATGCATTTATTAGTTTATTTATATAAACCAAACGCCCTAATAGTTGCTGTTAGCCCAGACGCACCCTTATACGTTTCCTGCTCACCCAAACACACCCTTATACCTTTTCTGCACAACCAAACGCACCCTTAGTGCGAAACTGCTAACCCAAACGCACCCTTTCGGTGTTCCTGTTCACCCAAACACACTCCCACGGCTTTCTTTCTTAAACCAAACGCACCCTTTGGTGCATAACAGAAAACCAAACGCACCCTTTAGTGCTTAATCGACAACTAAACGCACCCTTGTGATGTTTCGACTAAACCGAGCGCACCCCTTTGTGTGATAAGAAGACCAAACGTGCCCTTGGGGTTGTATGAACAACCAAACGCACCCTTGATGGTGCTACTATCAAACCAACGCACCCTAAAGCTAATGAAAGTCAAACGCACCCTTTTGGTGTGTTTATCAAAACCACACGCACCCTTTTTGGTGCTTTTATCAAACACCAATATACGCTCCCTGTAAGCGCAGTGGCGGTGGTTGGGATGATGGTGATGGTGTGTAGCGGCTTTGGTGGGTGATGCATGGTTAACGGTAGCGTTTAAGGGTGGCGGGTTGTGGAAGATGGGGTGGAAGTGGCATTGGTGGGGTGGTATGGATGGTGATGATGTTGTTGGTGGTGGCAGCCATGGGGAGCGGTGGCTGGAGATGGTGACGATGAGAGGGTGGTGTATATCGGGTAGATTGGAGTGAAGTGGTGGTGTATGGCATCGGTGGGAGGCCGGAGATGGGTGGCCAGAAGTTTGGCCGAATCCGGTGATGGCGCCTGAAAAGTTAGAGAGAAGTGTGTGTGAGGGAGGCTAGTAAAATAATGCATGAACCCTAACCCATTTTCTATTTATAGTCGAAACATATAAAATTTGTGACAAGTAGATAATAGTTTAGGGTTAATATTGAAAATATTTCCACAGGGACCAAACGTGTAATTTTTGTTAATTAATGGTTCAGGACTCGTTTGGACTAGTTAATGAATGATTCATAACATGAAACTTGCGCTGTTGCATTCAGACTGGTTTTTCCATGAAAATGAGTATATACTCGACTGTTATTTTATAAATCTTTTATAACATTTATTTAAAAATGTTTATTATTTGTTTGTGTATCACTGATAAACTTTGTCCGAAAAATAAAACCTTAACTGGTACATCCGCGTTTGCATAAACGCTTTTGAATACATGTTAATTAATTTATTAAATATTTTTTTTTAATAAAAGCGATAATTAAATGTAATTTAATTATTTCCGAGTCGGTACGCATTGTGTGCGGTGTTTAAAATTTTGTGAGGGTATTTCAGTCATTCTCTGCTTGTTTTCGGGTCTCGGAAAGTTTTCCGGAATGTCGTTTTGCATCAAATTGCTTTAGAGTCCGAGTCGTGAAAACATGATTTAGCGGGTCGTTTTTATAAGTCAACTTAAAATAACATATATCTTCTCGTTTTCAAGTCAAATATGTTAAAAATAAATTTGCACATGAGACATATGTAATAATAAATATGATTTATTATTTAAATATGTTCCGAAACATTATCGGTTACGCGGTAATCGTTTTTATGCGACAATAAGACGTCAAAAGTCAAAAAGTCAAGTCAGACCCAAAAAGTCAAAGGGTAAAATAGTCATTTAAATTTTCGAAAATTGCCGGTTGTTACAGTCGGACTAGCTGACCATCAAGAATTTCCCCAGGATCTACGACTTGTTCGATCGATTGCGAGGTTCGCGTTACTTTTCTAATATCGGTATTCGTTCTGGTTATCATCAGTTGAGAGTGCAAGAAGCAGATATTCCAAAGACTGCATTTAGGACGCGGTATGAATATTTTAAGTTTACAGTTATGCCTTTTGGGTTAACCAACGCACCAGCGGTTTTCATAGACTTAATGAATCGGGTGTGCAAGTCGTATCTAGATAAGTTTTCATTGTGTTCATTGATGACATTATGATCTACTCGAAGTCTAAGGAGGGTCACGAAGTTTATTTAAAGTTAGATTTGGAGTTACAGAAGGAGGAGAAGTTGTTGTCAAGTTTTATAAGTGTGAATTTTGGCTACAAGGAGTACATTTCCTCGGGCATGTTGTTAATAGCATTGATATTCATGTGGACCCAAGCAAGATTGAAGCAACGAAGAATTGGAAAAGATCCTAAGACACCGTCAGAGATATGGTTATTTATGAGATTGGCAGGTTACCATCGATGTTTTCTTTCGCGAATTTTTCCAAGATTACTAAACCCTTTACTTCACTGAGGCAGAAGAATCAAGAGTACTAGTGGGTCGTGGACACAGAGGAAGCTTTTTAGACTTTAAAAGACAATTTGTGTAACGCACCAAAAAAAAATCCATTGCCTAATAGAACCAAAGATTTGTAGTTACTGTGATGCGTCGAAATCAAGAATTGAGATGTGTGTTCCTACAAAGAGACAAGGCGATTGCGTATGCCTCACGGCAATTGAAGATTCACGAGAAGAGCTATACCACGCATGGTTTAGAGTTAGGTGCAGTGGTCTTTACTCCTAAGATTTGGAAACATGTATTGGTGACCAAGTATGAATAAGGATATAACTACATATGTTACTAAGTGTTTTGACTTGCTCGAAGGTGAAGGCTGAATATTAAGAGACCATCGGGTTTGCTTCATCAACCAGACATATCTGAGTGGAAATAGGACAAAAACCACCATGGATTTTATCACTAAGTTGTCGAGGTCAAGTGGTGGATATGATACGATTTGGGTGATAGTCGATAGACTGACTAAGTCAACCTATTTTTCTGGTTATACATGAAGATTATAAGATGAGGAGGTTAGCAAGGCTATATATTGATGAGATAGTAGCAAGGCATGGGGTGCATGTGTCGATCATCTCAGATCGTGAGGGAAGATTTACTTCGCGTTTTTGGTAAACCTTGCAGAAGGCATTGGGAACACGGTTAAACATGCGTACGACTTATCATCCTCAAACGGACGGACAAAGTGAGCGTACCATTCAGACTTTGAAGGATATGTTGAAAGTGTGCGTGATTGATTTTTGGTGGTAGTTAGGATACTCATCTACCCTTAACTGAGTTTTCTACAATAATAGTTATCATTTGGGTGTTTGATGTGCTCCATTTGAAGCGTTGTATGGAAGGAAGTGTAGGACACCTGTTCTTTGGGCGGAAATTAGTGAAAGTAGTTTGATTGGACCAGAACTGGTACAAGAAACAACTAATAAGGTAGTGTTGATAAAGGAAAAGCTCAAAGCGGCGAGGGATCGTCAAAAGAGCTATGCTAATAATAGATGTAAGTCATTGGAGTTCAAGGTTGGAGATCGTGTGTTGTTAAAGGTAGTGCCTTGGAAAGGCGTAATTCATTTTGGAAAGAAAGGTAAGTTAGCACCGAGGTATGTAGGACCATTCAATATCCTTGAAAGGATCGGCCCTGTAGCTTATTAGTTAAGATTGCCCGAGGAACTGAGTAGTGTGCATGACACGTTCCACGTATCAAATTTGAAGAAGTGTTTGGCGGATGATAATCTGCATGTGTCACTGGATGAAATCAAGATCGACAAGACTCTTAGTTTTGTTGAGAAACCTATAGAGATTATGGACCGTGAGGTTAGGAGTTTGAAGCGTAGTAAGATATCACTTGTGAAATTTCGTTGGAATTTAAAGTGTGGCCCCGAGTTCACTTGGGAGCGCGAAGACCATATGAAGTTTAAGTATCATCAGTTATTTGTTGATCGTGCTATTAAATCGGCTAGTTAAATCTCGGGACGAGATTTCCTTAAGGAGGAGATACTGTGACACCCGTGATTTGAGCAGGTTAGTCATACCTTTAGAATTGGCTAAGTGTCTATACGTGTTATATGTGTGTGTTATGTGGCTTTATCTGTGTGCATGATTATCATTCTGAGGTGCGTGTTCATCTCATTTTGAATTAGTTTGAGGTATTTTAGAGTATTTCCATTTTTGTTCACGTGTAGTGACAATGGGAATGAGTGGCGTGCTTGCACTCATTGCTACGTCAATATGTGGATAATTATGTGTTGGAATACTATAGAAGGTATATCATAATGGAAGTGAATTAGGCTCGTGATATTAAGGAACTTTATAAATATAGAAAGTATTTTTAGAAATGAAAGTTATAAATAAAAAGTTAGTATTTAGTTTTTCATGTAAAAGGTTTACCATTTTTTCCAAGGTTTTTGCAGGAAATTAAGGTATTGTAAATATAAGTATAATTAATAATAAAATAAAAAAAGTATTTTTTTTAACTAAACTAAAGTTGGGTTGGGCTAGGATTTGTAAACCATTATCTCTAAGTATAGAAGCCTTAAATCTAAATTTTAATCCCATTCCTTCTCCCCTTTGTGTGAGCCGTCGACCCCTCCCCCCTAAGAACAAGGAGAAACAAAATTTTGATCACGAGCTAGCCAAGAATTGTGGTGTTAGGATCTAGTAATCAAGAGGTAAGGTCTCTAATCTAGCTTAAATCCTTTTCAAATCATGTAACAATTATCATGGTGGATCATTAGGGTTTTAAAACTGTTGTAATTAATGATGTTATGATCAAGCTAGTGCGTTTAGGGTTTAATTAGGATCATATTGGTGTAAACGGTTAGGCTTAGATCGCATTAATTTGTGAATTTGAAGTTTGGCAGATTTTAAGGCTGTGTTCAACTGATGATATCTCCATGATGGTAACGTATTTTGAGGTGTTTCTAAAGCTTAAATTGTAGTTCAGAGAGTTTACTTTTCAAAAAGTCCAGCCTCGAACGATTTTGAGTTTTAGAAGTTAGTTAAATGTTAGCCACAAGAAAAGTTGTCAAAACATAAACACGGGTCAGATTTAGGTCAGAATTAGAGAGGTAAAACCCCTACTTAAAATTCTAATTCAGGTTAGCCAAAACACAGAAGTTAATTCCAATATGTCTATTAACTTCCCCGTGAAAATTAGCCTCTAATTAGTTGCCTAACTATGGTTAGCAAGGTCAAACATTTTAGTGCACGTTCAGGTTCGTATCTGGGTACTTTTGAATTAGGAATTTATTTGAGGTACTTGTACATGTGATATGTTTTTGGGGCAAATTAGGTAGTTAGTAAACACCTAAATTAATATAGGTGATTTGTGTGAGAATTTATTGGGTTCAATAGGTAAGGGTTGCAAGCGAGATAACGGACACTAAAATTCTGCGTTTTCGGGTAAAATATAGATCATTAGAATTATGAGTAAATGAAGTGGTTAAAGTTGGGAATGGTGTCGGGGTGAACCATGAGGATAATTAAACACATTATACATTCATCATATGATTGTTACATGGGCTTAAGCATTTGGCTTAGTCGCGTGTAACACGTTTATATTCTATTGTGTAGCTTGGTGTAAGATATTTGGAAGCTGCTTGAGCATCAGCTGAGTTTCATAGTCCCTCTTTTACATTACTTTTAAATTGGGATGGAAATGATGCAAATGTATTTGAAATGTTCTAATTACTGTGATTGTGTGTCTTTTTTTTGAGAGTGTATGGACTTTACTTGGCTATTGTATGTTACGTGCTAAATGCTTATGTGTATTGGGATCGGGGGTAACGTTCCTACCCATTTGTTGTGATATTAGGATCGGGGGTAACGTTCCTACCCATGTGAAATAACTTAAAGGTTTTAATGGATCGGAGGTAACGTTCCTACCCAATTGTTGATATTTGTTGGATCGAGTGACACATTCCGTTCCCATGCTCGTTTTGGTTACATTTGCATGATAGCTTGTATGATAGTGTAGTAATTGTCCTGCCATGTTTGCATTAATCACAGTAATTGTTTATAAGCTTTGATTTTTTCGTGTCTTAAACCTATGACTCTCACCAACCTTTGTGTTGACGTTTTTAAGCATCATTTTCAGGTGATCGGCATGAGGATCTTAAGAATAAGAGAAGTGGCTAGAGAGACTATAGGCTGCATTCGGAGTTTAAATGTCCTAGTTTATTTCCCGTTTGAATGAATATTAAATGTTGTTGATTTAAATTGCTTAGATTTATTTGGATGCATTGCATGTCTTGGTATTGACGTGAACCCCTTTTGCTTCAATACAAGACGCCGGTTATCTTTTATGTTTGTTTGGGTATTTTCATGACACCTTGTATCTATACCTTGGTTTCTTTTATGCATTGTAGTTCTCTATATAGACACCATTGTGTTGTAATGATATCCATTCTCATTACGCCTCGTGTTTCCGCCTTGGCAGGGTGTGACAGTTATGGCCTTTCTCGGCTCATTACCCGCACCTTTGCTACACACTGATTGGATACTTAAAGGGTTCGGGGATTTTGTTAAAGAAGTTAGAGACGGAAAGTAGCATACAAAAATAAGAGTAACGGATCCGTATGGAAATACATTCGAATAGGGGGTATGAGACAAGATCAGCAAATAGGAAGAAGTCAAAATTTCAGAAATTAAGTGACATCATGTCACCACATTGGGTTTGAAACAAAATCAAAATATTGAATAAAAGGAGTACACTCCATGCTCCTTCGTGAGCCTTTCTCATTTTCTATGTTAAGTCCTTATTATATAAAACATGTTAAAGTCTTGTTAAATCATATAGGATTCATATTTGATGTATGGACACTTAGTCCAATTATTATGAATATTATAATGAATGTTTAATGGATTAAATTTATGTTTATATTTGCATTTGTACTTAATATGCTTAAATCAACAGGCGTGGTAACAAAATAGCTAAAAGTACGCCGCACTTTTTAGGAAGTGTGTCGCACTTTTGGACGGTTTTCAAAATATATGTCTATGTTTCTCACATTTAACCAAAACACAAAAACTATATCAAAACCGTCGCCTTTTACACAAAAATTTTAAAAATCTCAAAAACCAATCCATCAAATCAGTAAGAATGCCAAAGGTATGTTAATTATGTTCTTAACTATTGATTATTGATTATTTATTCTAATTAGGGTTTATGTATAATTGATAATTAGGAAAAAAAAAGGTCTATGTTTATGATTGTAATTAAGAATTATGTTAATTTCACATTAGTTAAACACATTTCAATGTTATCTGATTTAAGAATAATTTTTGAAAAATTATACTGTTTTAAAATATATATATATATATATATATATATATATATATATATATATATATATATATATATATATATATAATATATATTATCTGTAAAAGAAATTACGAATTTTCTAGTACATAAATGAACCGGCGCACTTAGTGAGAAATACAGAAAGTATGTCGCACTTCTTAGGAAGTGCGCCGCACTTTTTGCCTGAAAAACGAACAGAAGGTTTTAAACTCAGACCTAGGCTTGTCCGTTGATTATAATTCTTATCTAACATCATTATATACTTTATTGTGAATTGTTTCTGATGTGTAGACAGTTGGAACACACGATGACGAAGCCGATTCTTCCCGACCCAAAAGAACCCGCCAAAGCGAGACCGTGGAGGAAGCGATGCTCACACGCGTTTACCTTGAATTTTTGCTATGGGGAACAAGTAACAGAGCTGCTAAAACCAGATACAACACTAACCTTGCTCGGTTGCTCCCAAAATAGATTTACTCACCTTACGTGGTTGATTGGGGTTTGTTGAACAATATGGGTTGTGCCAAAGAGATTGAGAAAATGCTTCAGATCAAGGTGTACGAGATAGGAGAACAGCATGAAATATTCACTTCTGAAGCGTGGAAACGCTTGTTTGACATCAACAAAAGAATCTATCCCGAACTTTGCCATGAGTTCTGCTCCACTTATGCTTTTGATGAGGTATGTGTAGATGATGAGTTAAGAACCAAGAAAGAAATTAAGTTCAGATTTGGAGATAGTGGTCATACCTTGACTTTGCTTGAATTTGCTCGAAGATTGGGGTTGTATCATGATGATGAAGTAAACGATGAAGGATTTGAGGTATATTTTCAAGGAGGATTGCGTAGTGGTGAAAACTTTAATGCTAGGGACTATTGGTTGAGCATTAGTAGCGAGGAGGAGCTACATTTGTCTCGAAGTCTTGCTTTGACCATTAGGCGTCCTATTTTGAGGGTGTTGCCGAAGATGATAACCTATGGGGTGTGCCAAAGAACTACAGGGTATGATAAGATGCAAAGAAATAAGCTCTTGCTAATGAGCAGGTTTGAACCGAAACATCAAAATGGTTATGCTAATGTGGCTTGGTTGATGACGAAATGGCTCAAGAGGAAGTGAGTCGGAAGTCAAAGAGATAGTATGATTTGTTATGGGAAGTTTATCATGAGGATAATTAAGAGGATGGAATTGATGACCGATGAGGTGTTGAATAGTTTGAGTGCACCGACTTATTATAGAGCACGAGATTCCACCACCCTTAGGGAGCTGATCGGCCTTAATGGGAGGTTGGTTGCTGAGGACCCAGCACCCGAAGTGCCATGAGTTTCTATGCCCAGAGGCCCACACCCATCTATGTAGGATTTATATGATAGGATGGGTAACATGGATATACATCAGGGGACGTTAGAGAGGATGACCCGTAGACAGCTATACCATATTGATAGGTATGCTGGACTTTTTGAGCATATGGTTGGGCACTTTGGATACACATTGCGGGGAGCCTATGCACCACCAGTGTATGACACGGAGCAGCATGAGGATTAGGAGCGGTGTCGAGATGACACGGTTGGATTTTGTGACCGTATGTGGGTCACAAGTTTTAAAAACAATTTTCTGAAAGAATATTATTATTATTATGTGTAATATGCCTCTGTTAGCATTAAACAATATTTTATATTCTGTACTAATACTTATGATACTTATTATTATTATGTGTGCTCGGTATTATTAACATTGCGTGTTGTTTGTTTATCATTATCGCAGGAAGAAAAAGAAAAAAAGTGGAAAGATGTATGAAGGCTCTACACTCAGCTTTGTACGATTTTGTTGAATTCGTCATAAGGAAAGTTACATCCAATTTACTTTTTCAATTTATCTTTTCCTTATAAATATTTCTTGCATTGGGGACAATGCTCATATTAAGTATGAGGGGGAGATAAATAGGAAAACTTAATTTTCAAAAATATATACGTATTTATATTTTCTTAAAAACTAGTATAGATTAAAATAAGTCAAAATGTAAAAATATCTAACTTAAAATTTTTGAAGAAGGAACATTTTATTGATCACCTATAGAGCCATTCTGACTCTGGATTTATAACTCTACTAGCATATTTATACCCATTATCCTAAAAATGTAAGGTTAGCCTTTAATCTTATGAAAATAATTTTTACTTTTAGCTTTATCGAGTTAAGGTTTGAATGCAATTGCAAGCGTCTCATCCGTCGTTATGGCTGTGTATTTGTAGTTTGTCGCCTTTTCTGGAACGTTGGTATCGGTTTAAATTCTATGAGTGTGCTGGTGATTTATTAATTCTAGAACTTGTGCTTGAAATCTTTACGAGACCGCAGTGCGAACACGTTCGCGTGTTATATACATTTAATTGATTAAGAGGTGACATAAATATAAATATAAGTATACATAATCTTTGTCAAAAAGCTTTTTAATTAAATTATCTGACGCTTTATCCGTGCGAATTGAAGCACGTAAATGTTGGTATCGCTATTATAATGAAGTGCGAATATTGCAAACTTCTAAGTTCGTTTGAAGTAGTGTGTTTATCCTAAGTATGGGGGAAAGCAAGTATCCCCCAAGTGAAATAAAATAAGGCAAAAATAATAAGCCAAAGTATAAAAAAAAAGTTGGTATATTTACAGATACGGTAGATTATGATTTTATTATAAATCTTTTTTGACAAAACAATAATATAACTAAATAAATTACCTCTTTTGATGTTTATGTCCAGTTCTTACGTCCTGTCGGTGCAGTTTAGTTTCTCGTACAAGCCTATGGTAATTCGAGCGAATCATGACTAAGCGTTTGAGTGACTTACGTATACCATTTACTTCACTAAATTGAGCGAGTGTGAATCAAACTTATCTCTAAAAATTTGTGAGTTGCTTTGTCGCGTTATCTTCGCTTGTGATCATTAACTTGATTATTCTTCCACTAAAAACAAAGTATTTTCGCTGTAATTCCTTGAGGGCAAGCAATAGCTAAGTATCGAGGGATTTGATAACGCTTCAAATATACATAAAATATCCCTTGTTAATATGTAAATTATCTATATAAATTGCATGTTTGATTACATATTTAAGTAAAGTTTGTTTCAGGACTAAAGATTAAGAAAAGGACTTAAAACGCAAGATAAATCCGTTAAATACTCTAACGGGCATTAAAGATAGATCTAGAATAGAATTAAAGGAGGAATTTAATAAAAAGTAGCCTAGTGCGGCGCACTTCTAAGGAAGCGCGGCATACTTCTAGTCAGGGAGAGAGAATTTATTATGGAAGCCAAGTGCGGCGCACTTTTTTGGAAGTGCGGCGTACTTGGGGGTGTAGTAACTCCAAATCATAATGATGTGCATTGAAGCCTTGGCCTTTCACTTCCCTTCTTCCCCTCAACTGATGTGATCCTTGGGCTATAAATAGGAGCCAATTTTCAGAGTTTTACACACTCATTTACAAATTCATCATCATATCAACACACAACAACAATAACCAAGTTAGAAGGAAGTTTTAGGGAATTGTGGTTGAACAAACCTTTGTTCATCCAATTTCCAGGTTTTAATCCATCCAAGGGAGTGTTAGTAAAGTGTATTTCGAAACTATAAGCTATTGTGACAAAATTGTTCATAGTTTATGGGTTTACCTAGAATATAATAAAGTGTTCTTAGGAAATTCTTGTGAAATCACCATCTTTTGCTCTTGGAATCAGTATAAACCTTGTTACTCTTTTGAATATGATTCTTACTGAATTTATAATGCTTGTTATGAGTTTTGCTTCCATGATTATGGAGTAGTCGTATATGTTTGTTTGGGCTTAACATGGAATAATGACATGAACATGCTTTAACATTATGCTTATGAATATGATCTTGATAAATTCGATGTTTGATTATCGAATACTTGTTATATGTTTAATTAATCATATATGGTGGAAATAGGTCGAAAGGCTCTACCTTTGTGTTTACATTTCGCATTGTTTGTCTATGGCAATTCGATATTAGTCTTGTGAGAATTGACTAATAAAATGTTTATCAACCCGGATATAAACACGTTTAATACTTAATCTCATGTCTAACGAACTTGATTAAGGGAATTTTATCATTGTCACCTTCATACATGAATAGCTCTTTATGCATTTTATATATTAAAGACTAAAGGCCAAAAGGATTCTTTCTTATATGAAATAGTTAATTGTTTGAATGATTATCCATCTATTCTTACTTTTATGCTTCAATTCATGTTTGCATTATCACTTGCATGTTTGTCTCCATTGTTCTTAGCCCAAATAAACATCATTTTTATATACTTAAATTACAAAAGAAATTGTGCCCTTTTATCTTTAGATTCGTGACAAATTTAAAGATACCTTTTTGCAAAACCTACCAACTTTTATGAGATACATCAATCCCGTGGAACGACCTGGTCTTACCATAAACTCTATATTATAAACGGGGGTTTATACTTTACTCGTGTGTTAGTTGGAAAACCGGATAAAACTAGTCTTATAAATTTAAAGCTTTCATAATACATCAACAGGTTTTCCAGCTATAAGAATAAGATCCTCTAACATAGGTGCATTAGATTCACTATACTTGCTAGTTCTCTTTACCGGAACGCCTCAAAGCAGGTTGCCATATTAATAGTATTGATACTATTAAAATAGTAAGATTGAATCAGTTAGTTACTATCTTACTGATTGAGTCGTCAATTCATTTACTAGACAAAAATTGATATCCAGTTGACACAAGCTTGATTCATATGGAATCTTGCAAGTCACCTATCGCAATACTGTTTGATGATGACACTAGAAGGATTTCCATTCGTCACTGTGAATACTAAAGAGTATCACTCTAAATGTTCTGACATAATTACAACGATAATGCGTAGGACTCTTTGTTATCACTTGTGTTCTAGATGTTGAACAACAAGTGTTTATTATGAAATATGTCCTAATGAGATTTATGTTTGATCTCTTTAGCTCTAGACTCGATTTGTTCACTTTGGTTTTAGTGATCAGAGGCTGGAGCTGACTGCCACCTTTTCAATATCAACTAACTCGTAGTGAAAAAGTCAATAGAAGTCGTGTTAATCTCTGTGACAAATGAGAAATATCTTTTGAGAGAAACTTGAATGGCTGGGAAGGGTTATACAGTGTATCACTTGGTTCATGATGTCTTGTCTTCAATACCAGAGTTTATCTTTGTGAAAACTAATAGCATATGTATTGACTCGGTTTCTGCCTAAAGTTTTATGAAGGGCTTCTTTCTTTAGACCATTTATCCTTAAATTTCCTTTTCATTCTCCAACCCCTTAAATGTTTACCAATACGTCATTATTAACAGCTTGTTATGATTGTTCCAGTGTTAGCTCATGTCTTAGTCAACATTATTTCCTTTTCTCATTCATCTTTAAATCATACCTAAGGACTGCTATTTCTAACTATGGAGTTTTCTTGGGTAGATCTCTCCGGTTCTGGGTGGATCATTTGTTGGTCCAGTCCTAGATAGATCTTTGAGCCAGTTAGGGTTAGTAGAATACTTATGTAATCAGAAGTAGCTACAAGAGAGACTCTAACAATAAACTAAAGTTTATGCGGAATATAAACAATAGAGTTAAAGAAGAACAACTAAATAATAATCCTCTATGGATCTATATTACTAATATGAAAAGTGTTTTTCAAGGTGTGTACATAACCATTAGCCGAATGTTTCTTATATACTAGAGAAACCCTAATTTGATATTCACTAGAATACGCGTAGAGAAGATATGCATTATCACTTCCTAATATATCTCATGCATATCTCTTATTCTTAACTAAATACTAAATATACGGGTTGACTATTACTACTGACAGCAGGAACTATGCTACCAGCAGGAACCCGAACACACTAACAGCAGGAACAATAATTTAACTCTATCAGCATGAATTACATACCTGCCAGCAAGAACTATAAATGTTCTACCAGTAGGAACTTCATACCTATTAGTAAAAACTAATTATTACAAAATTGATAATTCCTAACAGCACGACTTGTAAAAAATTTAGATTATTTACTTTTAAAGTTAAAAACATCTCAATTTTTACATTAAGCTTTGTCAGCATGTACACTCTATGTCTCATACATGTTTTTGTTGTAACTTATTACACAACTATATCATATAACTCACAAATAATATCTCACATATATCTCCATCGGTGGGTTGTCATCTCATGCAACTTTCTTCTTTTCATGGTTTTTAACCTTCATTGCATACTTGCCAACCTTCTGTAATCTGTACTATAACCGGGCTATATTAGCTAACACACCCTAACAAAAAACTCTAGTAGTTTTCTATAGGGGTGAGAAAAAAAACTGAAAAAACCAAAACCGACCGAAAACCGGAAAAACCGAACCGAAAAAAACCAAAACCGAACTAGAAACCGGCGGTTT
>BQNB010118330.1:0-15421 GCA_026074375.1 Tanacetum coccineum | reverse complement strand
TGCTTTGGTTAAGGGCATTCGGTTGAGATTTGCATTTGTGTTATTTTATATATATACTATTCAACGAATCACATCTCCCCATGCTCCTTCAATTTTAGTTTTGAGGGCTAAGGTTTCATCTTTTAGCTTCCCATCAGCTAGATTATCATACCAACTATGATCTTGAAAATAGGTCATGGTTCCCACTTGCAACATTCCTGGCAGTTTCCTACCATTACAGAACCTGTCAATATCAGAGGTGCATGTGGGCCACTTAGCATTTCCATTCTTGAAACGGTATGGCTCGCATATGTGATCACATAGTTGGTATTGTACCACATTTTCCTGACCAATGGGTTCTCGTCACCTTGTGCTTTATTTTATTCAACTCATCTCTATTCACGTATGTGTCATGAACCTTGTATACAAATGTTAAAAGATCAGGCGGTCAAAAATTTTTGAGGAAGTGAGTTGACAGTTCTTAAAAGTCTTATGCTCCCGGGTTAATCGAAAATGAAACAATACATCATCGATTTTAAAGATTTTAGGAACATTGTCAAATGTGTGTAGGTCATAGACTTCATCGTCAGTTTCCTCTTCCATGTCATATTCGCAAAGATTGTGGAATTTTAGAATAAATTTTTCAATTAGATTATCCCAAGTAGATATAGTGCCGATACATTCATTTGTAAACCATTGTTTTGCGGCACCTGAGAGTGAGGTAGGGAAGACACTAAGTCTAAACCGGTCATGACTTATCCCCCTTATTTTGAGTGGCTCAACTACTTTGAGGAAACTATTGATGTGTTTATACACATCTTCTCCATACATCCCGTGAAAAGCGTTAACGCGTATTTTTAGCAAGAACCTTCCTTCAATCTCAATGATATTCTTTTCGATCATTTTTCCATTGCTGTCGCTTGAGATGAAGCTTTTCTCAGTAGCAGATGTGTAGTCACAAGTGATTGGTTCTGCCATCGCGATTCCTTATTGTCAAATGGTTTCCTGAAATTAAACAATAACGATCAGTAGTATGTGCTTTCGTAGAAGAGAACACACGAAATAAAACAGAAAACCGAATACGAAGTTTTGGTACTGTATCAGATGACAGATACGCCGTATTCTATCGATTAGTAATACGCCGTATTAGTCTGTTGAATGGCAGTACGCCGTATAGAGTTTAATGAATACGCCGTATTGCCGAGAAACAGATACGCCGTTTAGACAGTAAAGCTCTATACGCTGTCCTGATCAGAAGGTTAGATACGTCGTACCCAACTGGTGGATACGCCGTATCAGTTGATCAGTCAAAACAGAATACTATATAAAACAATTAAATGCAATGAATTAAATACACACGAAAATAATTTAATTTACACAATTAAACTAAACGATTAGAGGTCAGAATTAATAATTTTACACTAAACAAGTTAAAGGTTAGAAATACTAAAAAGAATAAAGATTAAACTAATCACTCCCCGGCAACGGCGCCTAAAACCTTGATGTGTCATTGTATAGGTGTTAATTATTATTATCGGGGTTTTATATTTATACTTAGCCGACTAACCTAAAGACAACACTTTAACGGGTAGAGTACCCGGTCAAGATGTAGCTTCGCAGTAAGTAAGTTGTCGAACACTAAGAGTGAGAGTTAACCAATTATCCTATTAGTATTTATCTATTCAAGATTAGTCTAATTACTGGTTAAACCTATGTTATATACGTTTTTCTAACAAGATGGGGGGGGGGGGGGGGTTTCAGCCTTAAAGACTGGCACAAGTTTATGGTGACAAATAACAATTCTAAGAACAATACACACTAAAGCAAATAACACAAGATAAGAGAGCGGTACGAGCCAAATAATAGAAAACTGTATTAACCATATTAAATCCGATTAAATGCTGGTTTGATTAATTAGTGCAATGGCTTGCTTATCTCGAAGCGGCATATCATTCTTAAGACTTAGGCGTTACTTCTTCCTAAGACCTAGACACGAACAATCCTGTCACGATTAACGCATTCGCATAAAGCATCCTCTAGTTTAACTATAATCTACCATAGAGAATTAAAGTAGTGGTGATCCTGTTAAGACCCTAGCCCATCGGGACTTTACCCACTTATTGCTTGATGTTGAATTATATGCCGGTAGTCCACCACCAAAATCAATTACCAATTAATCTAGAACTATACTGGTTGAACAATTATCGGGTCACCTTCCGGTCCAACTAAGCTCATAATCAAAGAGTAAAAGATAAGGTGTCATTTGTGATCCTATTGGTCCGGGAATATAAGACACAACATGGAGAGCTATCCCGGCATCTAGTTTACTGGTTAGGTCTCCCTAGACCCAGTTGAATGATAGATCGCATGTACAAGCACATAAACAAGTATGAGGCGATAAACATAATTAAACAACAACGATAAATTAAGCAAAGTCGGATTAAAACAAACCAAACATTATAATATTCATTAACATGGCTAATACCTGAGGGTATTAGCCCACAATCATGATCATTAATACAAGCGTGATCAAACAATTAAGAAAATCGAATGATTAAGAAAGTAAGAATTACACGATGTCTTCTATGGAATTAAGGTTGATGCTCGACCTTGGTTGCTCTTCTTGGCTTGAGAAATTCGACTTCAGAAGTGTATTATAGAGAGAATATGTTTTTGCCCACTGAAACTCGTATTTGAGCCTCGTATTTATAGTGTCTGAAAATGCCCTCGATACACCGTATAGAGAGTGATGGATACGGCGTATAGGGTTAATTTCCTTGAAGTCCGCGATAAGATCAAATCAATCAAGATTAATTACCATCAATCATATTAAATGCGAATCTTTGACTGATGAAACAGCTGTGCATACGGCGTATTGAGAGTAGTGGATACGCCGGATCGGGAATTGATCAATACGCGTTCTTGTGATGAGCTGGCGCGGATACGTCGTATCTTCTTTCTGGATACGGCGTATTGATGCAGTTTTATACTTTCTTCAAATGTCTTCGTTTAAGCTCTAGAATTGCGCCTTTTTGCTTCTTCTTCACAAGTGACTTCATAATTACTGCAATAATAAACTTTAAGCAATTAAGTACCAATATCTAGCAATAATTATATAAAAGTGGGTAAAATGCATGGGATAAATGATAGTAAAGTATGACGTTATTTGATGATATCATGGATCCTGCTGGAAGACGTTCAAGCCAATTGCTAGCTTGATCGCGTAAGGAAAATTAAAATAAACGCAGGCGCGTTCTTTCCCTATTTTCACCATCAAGGTCAAGTGAGTCCACAAGTTTAAGGATATCCTTAAGGTGTTGGTTTGGATCCTCGGACCGAAGTCCGTGGAATGAGCATTCGTTTTGCACCAACCGGATGGTGTCGAATCGAAGAGGTACCACATTGTTCCCTACGGAGAGCTCGATGGTGTTCCTGTAGCCCTCGTAGCTAGGTTTGGAGTAGTCTCCTAGAGTACGGATAGGATTCTTGTCTCCCATAGTGGTTGACGAGAATGGGTTACGAAACAGATTACACAAAGAAAAGATAGTCTACAATGCGAAAATTAAATTCTCACTTGAAAGGGTTCAAGCGAGTAGAACTAAGCTAAACTATGATCAAAACCTAACTATTCACCAGGCGGCGGTGCCAAAAACTTGATGCGGTTGTCGTTAGACTTCTACACGAAACTCCTTAGGGGCAGAGCACCTAATCGTTGTAGTAGTAGTATAGGCAAGACTTGGGGGGTTGTTATCGTTCACTCGAGGAATAGGTTGGAAAGGCTTAATCATGGTCTAACAGAATTCTAAGGGTTGAGGAAATATTCTTTTTGTATTTTTATATTTTATGAAAGAAAGTAAAATTATATATTGGAGAGGTTGGTTTGGTTTTAACTATTAAACTAAATAATAATCTAAACTACTGGTGATAACAATATAATAAAAGACTATGTTTATTTAATCATGTATTACCCCTAGATTGCTTCTCCTAGTGTTGTTACTTTGTCACACTTGTGATGACCTGTGTAATTATTTCCTAGGTCATGAACGAATTACACGAACCCGCCGTCTACTTAGTATTCTGTTAGAGCAACACACAAGTAAGGTAGTATGAAGACTATTACAAGGCCCCTAAGGATATACTAAGTGCATGTGAAATATATTAAAAGTGGATCAACCATATTATAGGGCAAGGTAGTATGGACACTGTTTCCCGATGGTATCCTTTCTATACAATTATGTTTCCCTAGACATATCAACAGCGATATAGACAAAAGCTAATTTTCTAAGACCTAATATGAACATCCATCACAAGAAGCAACACCACTAAGATCTACATTCTAGGTTTCATACAATCATAAATAAACATAATAGAAGTTTAGCCAAGCATGTTAAAGGTAAAGCAAGAACATAGATAAATCAAACAACACGTAGACATATTGAATGATTAAATAAACCTTACTTGATTAAAACATGAGTTGGAAGAAGTACAGTAGGATTTTTAAGCCCTAAATTCGAGTTTGTATATATAGGAAAATCGATGTGACGGCGTCGCGTTTTAATCATGACGTCGTCATGAAAGAGAATATTCTAGATAATGGGCTAGGTCGTGTGCTCTGACGCCGTCGTGGAATCTTGTGACGTCGTCTTGGTCTTCGTTGTATCTGTGACGCCGTCTCCAGCCGCTGTGAACATAATCTTGAGAGATGTTGGTGTAGGTCCGTAATCTTGTCCGTTTCTTCTCCAAATGAGCCAAAGTCACGTGTAATTCTTCCAAATGCCTTCCAAATGCAAAATACCTAAAAAGGAACGATTAAGTACCTATTTTGGGCATAAACACATGATTTAGGGGGTTAAACGACCCCGAAAAAGTGTATAAAATGACACCTCATCAAATACCCCTACACTTGGGATTTGCTTGTCCTCAAGCAAATGGGCTTTTCTACCTAGACAATAACAATATGAGGGGTCATTTTACCTACTCTTTAAAAGTATTTTACAACACAACCTTCTAGACCTCGTAATTAAAAGCACGGAAAGTATACACTAGCACCTCACATAAGTGTTTGGGATTCTCTCTTTCACTCGGGTGTATAATAAATTATAACATAAGGGGGAAACGGAAAATCAACACTCATTACCTGTCATAGCATATAAATTACCATAGGCTTGGTAAAGGATCAAACCTCCACCGCTAGGTGCAAGCATTATTCATTACTATCTAAGAGGTCTTTTAAAGGGTTGTGGGGTGTAGGTGTAAGATAACATATAATAGAAACTATTTTGTGTGACATTTTGGATATTCTGAGAGGAGCATCAGTAATATATCGTCTACTTGCTGGTCATATTTGTCATTAGAGTGATGACTTGACTTGTTGAGTTAGTACCTGGGGGTTTGACTTTTCTCCCTATCGGCGTAGTGAAAACATCCCAGCTCTTATGTTACTCTTTCATATGGAGTCACACGCTCTTTCCACGGTCTTGACGTCCGAGCTGGAACTGATTTTTACTCTAATATATACTGTTTTCGTTGTGATTTATGCTATATATCCATACCTGCAGCAACAGTACAGAACTCTATGTGATGCACCAAACAAGTATTGTAACAATTATCTTTCTCTACAGGAGTCTCCCCTGCAAACGAAACTTCTTAACACCACGAATCGCTTTCGCGGTCTGAGCTTACACTCAATCTTAGTATGAGCGTATCTTAAGAGCAATTCTCACAACTGCAACCAAGTGACCTGGGTACTGTACATAATGTGCTGAGTTCTCACTATCTCTTACGATAAAGCGCCCCTACAGGATACACACACTCAACAGCTTTCAGCAACTGTGAAACTCTATACCTTAAACAACACGCTCTAAACACAAAGTGGATCAACATCCAACATTACAAGGCAAAACGAGTTGCCGCGCGTGTTACAGTAATCCAACACCTTGTTTTCCTCACGTCCCATCATCTCCCGATTCCCCCGATGCGTATCCTTTTTTCTATCACTCTATTAATGAATCTACCAAGATACCTCGAAACCCTGCCCTAAACTAAACCTTTTTCCCTTAAGACAATGTATCAAACACGAAAGATCAGTCGTGACAAAAACATAAAATCTTATATCTAAGACATCATCTAATTAATGTGTCAACTATCCATCATAGCGACACATCAACACACCACACGTAAACTTCTCATACTTCCTAAGGTTATCATAACACCAATCCATAAAAACATAATAGAACGACATAGAATACCAACCGCATCAGGGTTAACAAGGTACAAGCAATAACAACACAGATACACCTCAAAAACAACAAACGTAGACACAATTGAATGATTAAATAATAAACCAAGACTAACCTGCTCTGATCTAAAACATGAGTTCCGAATTAAGATCACTGTACGGCATTATTTCATCACAGCCCATAAATTCTGTTCACACTACACACAAAGACCATGTATATATAACAAGCGACTCAAATACAACAAACTTCTGTTTTAATTCGCATACCTGTTACATCCCTACTTTATCATAAGATAAAGAAACACCCCACAATACTACATACATCTAAACAACAAGTATCAATCTTTCCTACATCACCCTAAATTCGAGATGGTCTTTGATATATAATAGTGACAAAAATCCGAGATGTGTACTATTGTCGTAAGCCATTTATAAATACATCTGCGCCTGTTCTATCATCTTTGCTATTATTTTATTCTATAGTCTTAATGGCTTCAGATAGTCTCGTGGCTCCTCTTCCTGACACAGCAAGTACATTAGAGAACATCTCTGTGAACGTCCGTCTTGGCGTCCTTTGCGTATGATCTAATCTATTCAACGCCCCGTCTTCCCAACGCCAACTGTAGAACAAAATTTGAGACGATGTTGGTGTAAGGTCCGTAATCATCTCTGTCCCTCCGTTATCCTTCTATCTTCTCTTCTCTCCCAAAAATGAGCCAAAACAGTCAACTGATATACAATCCTTATCCAACTTCCTTCCAATATAGTGCAAAATAAACACACCTAAACAAGGAAGCGATTCAACAAGTACCTATTATTTGAGCATAAAACAATCATGACATCTAGTGGGGTCTCTCTAAGAACACCATAACTCTCTAAAAACTGACTCCACAAAAAAAAAGTGTAATAAAAATGACACCCTCATCAGACACACAACGACCCCGGTGCAATCCTCCAGGATTGATTAAAATTTTAAAATCCAAACAACTTGAATCTATCGACTTATTAAAATCCAACCAAACATGATCCAAGACTACTACTCCCATCATTGCATGATTCTTCCTGAATTAGGCATAGGTGATCAGGCTATGCTTAATTAAGGATTAATGATGCAATGCTAGGACTAGTCGACTCGTATACTGTTCGGTATTTACGAAAATGTTATTTTGGTTATAGTTGCGATTTTTATTTTTAAAAACCCGACATTCTCTACAACCTTTGGCTCTGATACCAATTTTTGTCACACGCCGAAGCAGAAACACAGAGTGTAGCAGAAATAGGCACAAGCATAAGATAATAGAACAACACCATACATAATATTGAAATAAGTCCGCAACATTACAAACGTACTTTAGATCCAAACATCAGATCATAAACATAAGTCTTTATAGATACAAAATTGTCTTTAAAAAAAGATAACTTCATATGCAAGTGCCTTGGAAAGACATTACTGATGATCACCTGAAATGCATGAGAAAAATAGGTCAACTATGAAATAGTTGGTGAGTACATAGGTTTTAAATAACACGAAAGTCTTTTAAACAATATCCTCATGGTAAATGTCTTGTCAATCCATCTTCTTACAAGTCCAGCTCATACAAGACTTGTAACATATGAGTTCACATACATTCCCATAATAAAAGTAAGTTAAAAAATAAACGTAAAGAAGTCAAAATACACTTGGTTGCAAAACATAACATGTATAATAGTGTCATGCAATAAATGCCCCTATATAAATAATATGCGTTCCATAAATAAGAAACGAGAGGTTGGCCGACCTCTAATAGCGTTATCCATAATATTTACACTCTTGAACAGTGGAGCGCACAAACAGTACGTATAGATTGGAGTGCGAACGGCAAACCAGTGGGGGACTAACAATGTGAGGACGTACGAACGGTACGTTACCTTGGGGTACGAACGGTACACCCACATCTCTAACATTATTACCCATATTATAATTACATAAGTCTAAGTCTAAAAAGCATGTCACATCAAAAATAGAGCCCTAAGCTCGTCAAGTTAAACACCACTCAAAATGGAAGTGTTAAAGTCTATTTTGTTAAATCACAATAATTGTCAAGTCACGAGTATTTATCAAAAATACCCTAAGTCATAAAAGCAGCCAAGATTTTCATGTCAAAATAAATCAATATATATCAAAGTTTCACGTAGATGTTAAAAATAATACGTCAAGTTAAAGCATGCATTTCACCTCAAAAAGTATGTAAAAAATGATAAAAAGGGGTATGTGATTACTCACCACGTTACGTATGGTTAACAACTTCCAGTATCTCTAATATCTAATATCTAGCCAACTCTCTTCCTTTTACCATGAAAATGATGATGTATATAACCCTTGCATGCTTATACTACTATCATGCATTCATCTTCATGCCATATTTATGTTGTATAATATCTTTATTTGTTGGTTACTTTCACCTCCCTTCAAAGTCTGACTCTACCTTCGTATTTTTTATGATGCTTAGTTTAGAAATGAACCATAACTTTGTGCTTCATAGTATTTTTTTAACGTATGTGAAAGAAGTTAAAGTATATCATTTATATTTTTTTTAAACATATATATACTAGATTTATTGCTTACTCATGCACTTAGGAAATTTACTTGTCAACTTTATAACATAATAGAGTGCGTGGCTTAAGTATCCAAAATGATGACTAGCCATAGCTAAAACTAAAAACTGAATTCCTCACTAAGATTTAGTCGTGTCTTAATATTATCTCTACTAGTCACTAAGTCTAGCATCCTAGAGTAACAACAATGCACAATTAGTACTTGAGCTGGCACTAATAGAGATGCCACATATTCTTGCCATAGAAAAATAAATCTAGATCAATCCAACAAGTATCAATTGTATACTTGATAACACATGTGTTACATTTTATTTATTTATTTATATAAAATATAACACTTGAGGAAAACAATTTTTTAGTGTACACAAAATACCTTAAGTCTAAAACATAAATAAATAAGCGCGTAGGTGCAAATACCGGGTTATGCCTAAAAAAGACGTAGACACGTAAAAAAATGTAATAAGTTTTACTTTTATTATTATTATTTTTTTGTACGGGTGACACTAACTATTTTTTTTAAATAACTATAAATATTATTTATAATAAGTTGATGTTTATTAGGATCATAGGTCGAAGGCACATTCGACAACAAGGCTTCCTAATAAAAAAATAATTTAAGCACAAAATGACCCGACAAGCACAAAATAAACTTAACACAAGTAAGTTTAGTCAAAGACGTTATAAAAATTTTATCAGCCCAACTTGAGTTAGACGGTTCTCACAGCGCGAGCATTTGATTTTGTCGTATTTTACAAAAGTCCGTATTACGTTTTGAGATTTATGTATTGAAAAGGTACGTTAACGTGTTCAGAAAAAACCATATGAATATTCTATTCTTTACATTAATCAAAGATCACCAAAGCACCCAACCGCTTGTCATGGCATTCTGTTCGGCTTCTTATCTTTCTTTGTTAAAATGCCTTGCACATGACCGTATGTGGCGCTTTTATATTTTGTTCATAAAACTTGAAGTGGTTGCTTGAGAAGACCGTTTCGATGCGATCGTTATCTCAGTTGGAGCATAAGGCATGTATTTCTCCCCAAAACTGCAAGGGGAAAATGACAAATATCAATAGCGGTTTTGCTACCATGAAAGGGTAAAGGTGTACCAAAGAGGCTGCCAAGCATAATATAGCATCGGTATATACGCCAAGGATTTTGCGACTGTCACGTATACCAGATTAGAGGTCATTTTTCTACATCTAAGCACATGTGAACGTATCAAAACCCTTAGCATACTCTAAAGTTCATTCCTAGGTCCAAGTCAGAAGTCATCAACCAAAGGTATATAATTTCACTTTTTAGATTGATGTTGATGACTTTTGACATGGACTTAAGGTTGGTCACCAAAGATGAATAACTAAGAACATAATGAGTAGAGGTTTAGGTATTTAAAAAGTGTACCGCAATTGATGGCTGCATACCTAACCCAAACACAGAGCGTTATCACAAACGCGCGGTAACATCCTTAATAACAAAACATTTTGAACAACAAACAATGCAAGTGAAAGGCTCAGGTAAGAAGCAAAGGTTATGAGAAAAATAATGACTGTCATGGCTGCATACACGATCAGTTGCCTAGCCAAGCAACAGCCTTCGATTTCTTTAACCATGGCGACTTATATTCATCATCGCCATATAAGTGAAACTGCATACTAATGTAGAACAAAGAAGAACTTGGCTGCAGTAGCTAACCACTCTAGGCATTTATGTAAGAATATTGCAACCGACATAGATTGTCAGATTCGAGAATCTCAAATAAGAATGGATATCATCCTAACACATGGTGTCTATATAGAGAATACTAAAATGAAAACTAAAGTAAAGCAAAGACACAAAGTGTCATAACAATACCCAAAACCTAATGGTGTCTTTATTAATGAGAAAGAGGTCTCGTCAATAAATGACATGCAGAAACATAATCCAAACAATTCATGCAAAAGCATTTATTCAAACAGAAAGCATAAATAAACTCCAAGCATCCTACGGTCGAATTGCTCTAGTTCAAATTACAAAAGGTTTGGATACTTGTTTATTTGCCATCTGGGAAAAAGGCAATTGGCACAAAGAGGGGTTATCAGGAAAAAGATTATAGAGAAGTATATAGTGTGTAAAAATAAAGTCAATGCTTGTACACCATGGGTTTAGATAGGAGGAAGGAATAGACTATGAAGAAGTTTTTGTACCAGTTGCTAAGATTGAGGCAAACAGGTTTTTTTATTAAGCTTTTTTGCATCATTCATGATGATTTTCCTGTCTACCAAATGTATGTTAAAGAGTGCATTTCTTTTGGCACTATTGAAGAAGAGTATACGATCATCAACCTCTAGGCTTGTGACCCTGCACATCCACACAAGAGTTCACAAGGAGTCTCCCAGAATCTACTATATTTCTCAACACCAGGCATCATATAGATTTCTTTAATGATGATTTTAGTCCTTTTGTTTCAATCTTTTATTTACTTTGTCTCATCAAATCAAGAATCCCAACAATCTTCCCCTATTTGATGATGACAAAACAAACAAAGTCGTGTACAAACTTCATCATAAAGCCAAAGCTTCCCCTGAAGTTGAGATGTAGTCATCTCCCTGAATGAAACAAAATCTTCAATGCTTCCCCTTGACTTAAGATCTCCTTAAACATACCACCACACATAATAAGCTGCAAATCAATAAACTTGTAATCTTTATTGTTGGGATTCTTGATTTAATGAGACAAAGTAAATAAAAGAATGAAACAAAAGGATTAAAATCGTCATTAAAGAAATCTATAAGCTGGTGGAGAATATGTAGATTCTGGAAGATCTCCTTATGAAGATAGAAGATAATTCATAATAACAGTATAAATATGTTAAATGAATTATTTGTCCTTCAAAACTTAATCTCTTATGAAAGTCTTGATATCTCTCCCTATATAAAAGATCATAGGACCAATCGTTTTAGATATAAAAGAGTCGACTGATGAGAGTCCAATAGTAAAAGGTGTGTGTGTACACGTTTAGTTAGTAGTTAGATTAATAGCTAATAGCTCTAAGGTATAAAATTAGGGAAAGGCGGAAACATATGAAATAAAGAAAACCTTGAAAACATCATTGTTCTTATTGTTATTATTTTGTTGCGTAATTGTTTATCTTTGATGTTTGTATAACCTATATATGATCTAAACATCTAGTCTTAAAAACGAACTTCTATCAATGGGTATCAGAGCCATTTTATTCTTTAAGGTCTACAATCAAGCTCCTAGATCTTGGTATGAGACACATTCTTCCTTCCTGCTGAAAAATGGTTTAGGAAGGTACAAAAACAAAAGAAAAACCTTTTTTATCAATAAGGAAGAAGAGTGACATTATGTTAGTCCAATGTGTAATGAGGAATGACATCATATTAGGCACTAACAAATCATTCTCTGTGTACTGATTGATAGATTGTATGCACAAAAGATTCTAGATGAGCTCCATAGGTGAGCTCACATTCTTTTTGGGATTGCAGGTGAAACAACACTTGATGGAATCTTTATTATCCAAGACAAGTATGTACTGACATACTTAACAGAAGTTTAAATTATGTTCCCATCAAAACAGCTACTACTCCTATTGTGGCAAATAAGCCCCTAGTCAAAGATAAAGATGGTATAGATGTAGATGTGCATGTCTACTGGTCTATGATTGGTTCCTTGATGTATTTAACTGCATCAAGGCCATACATCATGTTTGTTGTCTGTGCTTGTGCTAGGTTTCAAGTCACTCCAAAAGCTTCACACTTAAATGCAGTTAAAAGGATTTTTAGGTACCTCAAACATCAACCCAAACTAGGGTTATGGTATCCTAGGGATTCCCTTTTGAACTAGAAGCTTTTCACAGATAGTGATAAAGGCAGGAGCCAGCCTTGAATGAAGATCAACAACGGTGGTTTTCAAATTCTTGATAGAAGACTGAAATCTTGGCAATGCAAGAATCAGACAATTATGGCCAATTCTACGTACTAGAGGCGGAATATGTTAGCAGCTGCTAACATGTTGTGGGCGTAAGTACTATGATCCAGAATCAGAATGATGGATTATGGCTTATAATTTCAGAAACACCAAAATCCTTTAGACAATGAGAGAACAAATGTATAGTCAAGAATCCTGTCTAATTACTCGAGGACACAAGCACATTGAATTCAACATCACATCACATAAGGACTGAATATGAGAAAAGATTGATAGATGTTATCAAGATTCACACTGATGCTAATTTCTGGCAGACCTCTCACTAAAGACATGGTTGGTTTTTTTTATTATTTTCACAAAAATTTAAATTTTTGGTGGTTACCAATTGGAATGTATTAATCATATGTTGCATTAGATCAGTGGAGGCAAATCATCATGTTACTATTAGTTTTAATAGTATTGAGAAAAAAATTATGTTAGCAAATAGATAGGAAGATGTAGAAGTATGGATTTGGTAATCCAAGTCTATCATTGGAATAAAGATTGAGGGCTATATATGATGCTGAGTTAGTTAGTGCTGCCAGTTTGGTTCATACTATCAAGCCAACACTTAGTGCTGTCCGGTCTGGTATGCTTCAGACAAATTACTTAACGATTGGAAAATGATGTTTGGATTGGTAAAAAAGATGTATACTTGTATTGGATTGGAGGCTATAAAATGTTAGCTAGCAAAATTTGGCTTGATGCCGATGTCAAATAATGATGCTGTCAATGCAAATTTGAAGTTGTTAGGCAAAATTTGGTGCAGCCAGGAAATTTATGGAGGTGCTGCCAGGGAAAAAGATTGTGTCGCTGTTTGTGATAACCGTAACAACTAGCAAGCGAGCATAACATATTTTCCTATAATTTAAATAGTAACCGTTGAGATATTTCCGCCACCAACTTGCTTATAGGGGTCGATGACTTAATTTTTTATCTTTTCTTGCAATAATACTCTGTTCTTAAGATAAAGAGCACAAGTTTATTCATTCCGGGTCATTCAAACCCTAAAGCAAATACTTTATAAAAATCTCAATTTCGTTTACCATCAGTCCAACACATCCCAGAACGATCATATTCACCACATCTTAAACCATCTAAACAAGTTTTTCATGGAGAGGAATTTAGATTTAAGTCCGATCAACATATAACATGGGTTGCGTTCTTTATAGAAGACCAGAGGGAAACTCGATTTTCATGAGATAGTGGACTTTCTTTGCATCTATTTGATCCTCATGCTCTCAACAATAAGATTCACCTATCGTATACTTCCTACATTGAATAGATTGGAACACTTGCCAGTTCCCAAACAACAATTGATGGTGAAGCAGCATTAATGTTACTAGTTAAGATAGCAAGGCAGTACTTAGGTAACAGAGGCATCAATAAGGATAGTTCTCTTCTTATTTAAAGAATCTGATGGTACTGCTTGCTAACAAATGGAAGCTATTTTTCAAAACGCATGCATTGATGGGTTATGAGAGTGAGTCATTCAATAAACTAACTTTTTCAAAAAAGGCTCTCTTTTCTCTTCAATGGCAAGTTCTGATACATCCCATTATAGCATGTTTAAGCTTAAAATCTACCAGCTGGAATGAGTTTTCCACAAATATTGCTTCAGATGTTATATGTTTGGCCACTAATTAAAATTTTAACTTTTCTAAACTTATTTTTGATGGTATGTTGAGGAACTTAGATAATACTAAAAAGAAATTTTTTATGTATCCGAGGTTTTTAATGGTGTTTCTAAATAATCAAATTGAGCTTGGTGAGCCTTTTAATGATGTTTATACTACACCAGCTCACAATCTGAAAGTTTTTACAAATATGTCTAGGAAAGGACTAAGATTTTTAGGAAAAATAACACCTATGTTTCCCAACATGTTGACACATGCAGCAGAGGGTGAAGGTTAAGGAGAACCCACTGAACCTCAACCCACACCCTCTCCTACTCAAGCTAGTACAGAAGACCAACCCCCTGAAACATCATCTAGCCATGCCACTGCCCAAGACTCTAAAGACTCTTTAGAGGGAACTAATGGGAATGAAGGAGATCAGGTTCAGACACCTCATGATAGTCCTCTTTCAGGTGGTCACACATCTAACAGAGCTGAGGGTGTCCTGAACCTACATGAATTATCTGTTTTATGTACTAACTTGTCTAAGAGGGTTCTTACCTTGGAATCTATTAAGGATGCACAAGCTGCAGAGATTAGTGCATTAAAATCTAGAATCAAGAAGTTGGAAAAGAAGTGTAAGCCAAGCATCTTACACCACAGGGCATGGTTAAAGAGTGTGAAAAGATTATCCATAAAGAAGATATTTGGAAAGAAGGAGTTTGTATCCAAACAGGGGAGGAAAAAGTCTAAACCTGAATCAACTTTGGTTGACAGTACTGTCTTTGATGATCAAGATGCAGATCATGGTATGGAGTACATGGAAACTGAGGAGGCTATGGATGAGGGGAGGCAAAGTGGTAAAACTGAGGAGGTTAAGTTGACTGATGATACAAAAGTTGTTGAAGATAAGAGCAGTGGTGATAAAGGAGGAAATGTTGAAGAACTAGTTAGTACTGCTAGACCAGAAGTTAGTACTACTAGACCAGATATTGATGCTGCTAGGCAAGAAGATAGTGTTGTT
>BQNB010118329.1:7035-19100 GCA_026074375.1 Tanacetum coccineum | reverse complement strand
ATGCGGTGGTCCGATGTGAAGAAAAGTATTTCTAATTCACACGCAAAAATAGTGGAACCCTTCTCAGCACAACGAATTTTGGTATATCAAATCCTTGAACTTGTTTAAACTAGACACGCCTGTTAAATTAATTAAATGCCGGTTATTTGTATACTCAATACATATTTGGGCGGCATGAAGAGACTTCAAGAAACATGGAAAGCAAGTAGAGGTCTATTGTTGATGTGGCATTGATAATAACACTATATGCTTATAAGAAATAATGTAACATCAGCCAACAAACCCTCTATGAGCCATCCATGTAAGCAAGAAGTCCCTACATGGGCCTAAATGTGTGCCGACTCTACACGTAACCAGTATTTACCATTAATTTCACAGGTATTAAGTGCTATATGCTGAAATCTGTGTGAAAACCGATTCTCAATAATAGGAAGTGGGAAATCTAAATGCATAACCATTATTTTCCGAAAACAGAATCTCCAAATATACAAAATTGGTCGTTTCTTTCCCTTCGAAATAGTTAACTACTCAAAAAAAAATTGTAATTTCCTACTAACCGGCTACTGCCGTATTTCCTCATTTTGCACGAACTAGTTCCTCAACCGATTTTTGGTATATAAAAATCCCTGAACTTGTTTAAAATACACAAACCTGGTGAATTAACGGTAACGCCGTTTTACTTGTAAAGTCAAACACCTATTTGGGTGTCTTTTGTTACCTAGATATGATGTTGAACAAATTCCGGGATGTTGTGTTAGTATTAAATCAACATCTTCTTAAGTATTAATGCAACATCCACAAAGAAACCGTCAATGTGGTACCCATATGCAACGCCCAGGTATGTGTTCACTCTACAAGTAACTGGTATTTACCAATGAATTCAATCAATCAAAATTCGGTTTCAATTGCAAAATGAGACCTTATATAGTTTTGTAGTTATTATAACATAATTCATTATATCAAATACACATAACAAAAAATTTAAGAAAAAGATATTAACCTAGCAAACCTAGGGTACGGATCCAGTGAGAACAAAACTTAAAATGAGAAGGATGAGAAACTATAGCCACACATGTGAGATACATCGACTTGAATCCGACGCATCTTTATTCATAAATCTCAATTAGTTTCGAAAGTGGTTTTGAAGTGAAAACGATGCAAACTAGTACTAGCAACAAACAAATTTGACCCGCAAAGAACGAAAATACCCCTAACTTGATGAAATGCATCTAATATATTTTTTGCTAGAAAATATATTGGGGTGCATCTAAAAGATTAGGAATAGATGCATCTAATGTATCGTTATTGTTCTCATATGATCATAAGTCACCAAAGCTAACTAAAATCAAGCAAATTACATACTAAAATAGTAAAATACACACCATCATCATCATTGAAGTTAACTAAAAGGATATAAAGTATTTGTAACCCACAGGCAAAAATAGTGAAACCCTTTTGAGCACAATTGAAAATAAACAAGACCCAACAAAATAATCAAAGAATATATAAATTAAGTATTCATATGTATTACCTGACTGTGAGAGGTGGTGGTCCGATGGGAAGATGAGTGGAGAGTAAACACACAAGTATCGTGTGTTTTGTACTTGTGGTCAAACTGTTTCTACAATTAATAGTTCCTAATTCCTATATTACCGAAACAATTTTAGAGCCCCCACACCGTAACACTATTTTTTTACTCAGCGCCACATCAGCATAATAACAACATCAACACCACTCTTCTAATCATAACACCAAATAACACCACTCACCTCTTTATTTTCATAAAACCCTCTAAACAATTATTTTATTATTTTAACAAACTAATCATTTCATTCATAAAATTCAAATACACATTACAATACTAAAAAAACACATTAAAAAAAATTCTGAAGTTAAAAAAAAAAAAATACGCCCCGGCGACTAATCTTCTTCCGATGCTTCTTCAACTTCGCGCCAAATATGGTTCATAAGGTTTTTGTTGAGACAAATATCGTACTCTTTGTCTCTTAATTCGTTTTGCTTTTACGTTGTTGGTTTCACATCGATCGAATTCACAACTGTTTTCAATAGAACCTTGGCAGGATTAGAATACACATTTTCATGGCAACAACCGACATATTTATTGATCTTCTAAAATCATGATGTTATGCATTATGATGCCACCATACATGATTCTAACGTAAGTGTTGACTTCGAATTTACGGCCGGAAGTTGAATTACGTCCACCAACGTCCTTGGAGAACACCGAAAGCACGTTCGACATCTTTCCGTGCACTTTCTTGACGCTGTTTAAAGTACGTATGCTTCGGATCAGTTGCAACCGTGAATGATTTGACGAAACTTGCCCACTCTGGGTAAATTCCATCATCCAAAGTAATACCCATTACGATACTCACTCCGTTACCACATATGGGAACCACAGGGGCTAAGGCTCTAATAGGTTCGTCGTATAACGGAGAATCTCTAAAACAATAATATCGTTAATCGCACACCGTACATCCCATAAAACGGCATGTCCAAATCCACAAATCTTAGCGAAGCGGACAGCTTCAAGCATTATAATATAGGTATTTTTTTCACCCCTACTGTATTGACCTTAGCCATGACCCTGGACAATTTTTCCATTCCCGTGCATACAATCAATACTACCAAGTCATTCCCGAAAACCATGAACATTGTTTATCTTTTTGTTGTATTTTTACAACGTCTTCAGATGTTGGCTTTCTTAAATAATTCGGCATATACAATTCTATGATGCACATATTAAAGAAAAATAGAGCATCTTGTGCAGTATGCTCACTCATTTGCAAATATTCATCAACGCGTGCAATCAGAAATAAATGTCCGGGTGTGCTGCCCTTAAAATGCCCATTTGAGCGTATGACAGTTGGCACTTCATAAGAGCACTAATACTCATTCGACCCGTACAATCGAGTCGAGATGTGAAGAAATGAAAATGTTGTGGGAGAGGATTAGCCGTATAACTTGAAATGCCATTGACAATTTTTAGAAAAAGTTTACGGCTCATACGAAATCTTCTCCGAAAATAGTATAACGGATACTTACAGTGATCATCAAAATAATCAGCCCGTAGACGTCTTTCGGCATCTTCACGGTCACGAAAGATCGGGGTACGGGTCAATCGTGGTTGAGCTTCTTGTTGTATTAGCCATTCGTGATACTCGGCAGCTTTTTGTAAATAGAATGCGTCGGTTTCCTCATCGATATCAAAAACGGTTCGACCAATTTGATTTTGATTCATTGTGAAAGAGTTTGTAATGTGTTTTTTTGTTGTAAATGTGTGTTTTTTTGTGAGAAAATAATATAGAGGTATTGAAGTATTTATAATGAGTTGTGGGGGGGGGGGGCAAAATGAATTTTTTTTTTTTTTTTTTTTAAATAGCCGTTAGGGGGTGTAAATTTATTAATTTAAAAAAAAAACTAGCCGTTAGGGGGTGTTTTGTAACTTTTTAAAAATAAGGGGGGAAATTAAAAACATTTATATAGCCGTTTGGGGGGGGGGGGGGGAAATGATTTTTTTTTAAATACACCCCAACGCGCGTTGGCCGGCCAACGCCGAGCCCAACGCCGTTGGGCAACGCCGGTGTGGGGTGTAGTAACGCCGGCCAACGCCGTTGCCGGCGTTACTACACCGAGAGCTCTTATAATTTTTCTTTTTCATTTCTTCTATGTCATTCTATGTCAAGAACATATTCCTAAAATTAAATTGTGCGCTATTCTATTTCACGTTGTTTATTTCTAAAAATAGATAACGAACAAGCATGATTGCCAGCGCGTTGCTGCCGGGCGTTAATTTTTTATTTATTTTTTTCAATATTTTTTTTGGGCATAGCGTAGGGCGGGTTTTGATTGCATAAGAGCTGTACTTTTCGCCCGTTGCGGCGATGTTTGTTTTTGTGCGATTTGATTACATAGGCCGCGCGTTGCCGCGGGCCATAATTTTTGGCTAATTTGTTTCGAATGAATATTGAGTAGAAATCTGTCCACGCGTTGCGGTGGGGCTAACTCATATGTAACACATGTTTTTTGTTTCGCGGACCATTTTTTTAACAATCACGGAATATTAAACTTCAACATTTTCTGTTCGTAATTCGAAGATCTTTCCCCTGGTGTTTTTTGATCTGAATTAATTGGTAGATATGTGTTATATATTTGATAAATAAAATTTATTATATTAAAAAGTCGTAAATAGTTAAAAGATGAGGGTACGTTTTGTAAATTTTATTTTTTTTTAAACTTCAACGTTTTTATAAAATCGTGCGTATGTCGGAAACATTGCAATATTGGGCTCGTTTTGTTCGCAATTCAAAAATCTTTTCGCGGATTTTTTTTTATCTGAATGAGTCGGTAGATATGTGGTATATATTTGCGAAATAAAATTGATTATATAAAAAGTCGTAAATAGCTAAAAGTTGAGAGGCCGTTATGTAAAAAGAAATTATATAAATTTTGGGCCGCAGAACTGACATTAACTGGGCCATGGTTTGGACGTTGGACAATAGAATGAGCCATGCCATGGTAACAAACCATAATAAAACGGCATAATGACCCTCCAGCTAAACGACGCCGTATTTTTCGGTCCATAGTATATATACAAGCAGAATTACCCGCGCGTTGCTGCGGGGCGTTAATTTTTCTCGCGTTGTTGCGAGGGCTTATTTCAAATGTCGAGAACTGCGAGATCCAATTTAAACCTTTGGATGAATTGATCAATGGTTAAAAAGGCATGTGACATAATTGTAATAAAATAAAAGCTATTGATATTATTTTGTAAAGGATAGAAGGGCAATACGGGAATTTTCTTTTGCTTTTTTTTCAGAAACCGCCCCCTTTATTTAGGATTCTTACGAAGAACTTGCATCAATCATTTACCCCTTTCTCTGCCGACAATCAAATCTAAGCCAACCCTCATTTATTTTTTACGATGATTCCATTATTAATCAAGATGGTATTTTTGTTCTTGTTTGTTGGGTTGTATATTACACATATAAATCTTACGAACATTCACTTTTTCGATTATCAACGTACGTGTTTCATGTCCATGGAAGTTCTAGAAGATAAGATCGATGGATACATTTTGGTCTCTAATTCATGTTGTAGTTATGGTTGCAGGTTTGTTTTGTAATTATAATTTTTTTTCATTTACATATTTACGGGTTACGTGGTTGTTTTGATATCTGACGTGGATGGTTTCAAATCTTGATGAAATTATTAGTTAGTTTGTTGATTACCTTGATGCATTCTTTCTACATTTAATTGTCGTGTATTTAATTTTTGCAAAGTATATGTGTGGATGTGTGGTGATGTGTAGGTTTCTTTAATTTTTTAAATGGTCCTTATTTGCGAATGATATTCTTTAGGTTGCTGTAAATTCCCTTTCATGGGGATCCCTATTTCGCCAAAAGTAGAGAGAGGACTTATCTACAACAACAAAGAAAACAATAGTTCTAAAGCCTAAACCATAAAGCCTAAAGTCTAAACAATGTACTAAAATTTCGGGTTCCCTTTCATGGGGATCCTTAATTTTGATCAAAAGAGAATATCGAACACTGTTCGAATGGACCAAAATTCCGGGTTCCCTTTCATGGGGATCCCTAATTTTGACCAAGAGAGAAGAAATGAGAGGTATGGGATGAAAAATGAGGTTTAGGGACCCCATTTATATGGTTAGGAATAGGGTTACTTTAGAGAAAAGCACTAATCTTGACACAAATGCCTCCCGTCATTAAATACTTTGACACAAATGGTACCCTTCCCTCATTCATACTGCTACATTAAATGTAAAAACTCTACATATTTTCGGTAATAATCTGGAAGCATGGGTAACTCTCAAGATGCTTATCAATGTATAGCAGTAATGGTTTTGTACTTATAGGCACCGTAGCGTGATCATAGAGCAGGGTGAGACAAATCATTTAAAGATACAGCCCCATTAATTTTAGGGGCTGAATCTTTTGTAACCTAAATCTTAAAGCCTAAAGCTTAAAGCCTAAAACCTAAAGCCTAATTTTGAAATTTTAAGTTCCCTTTCATGGGGATCCCTAATTTCGACCAAAAGATAATACCGAACACAATCACAGAATCGGACTAAATATCTTGGTTCTCCTTTCATTCATGGGATCTCTAATTATCGACCAAGGGGGAAGAGAGACGTATTTAAAAAATGTGGAGGTTTGGAGGGGGATTATATTCTACAACAACAAAGAAAACAATAGTTCTAAAGCCTAAAGCCTAAAGCTTAAAAGCCTAAACCCAAAACCTAAAAGTCTAAACAAAGTAACCGCTGAAATTTCGGTTCATTTTCATGGGGATCCGTGTTTGAATTTGCAGGTGTTTACATGCATAATAAACTTTGGAGTGAATGCTTTAGTAGTTCTATTTTTTGTACCAGTTGAGTAAAGATGAAGATGATGACTTATATGAAGAGTGCACATGTATTTTGAATAAGTGCGTCGATATATTAATCATAATAAAGAGAGCACGATACAAGTGCTGACATGAGATACATGTGCACAAACTTGGATACATATATATACAAGTGCATACGTGTTTTGCACATGGTTGGTAACGACGAGGACGATGGCTAATACGAATATGTGCATGTGTTTGAAAATTGCATATGTGTTTCCATCTTTTTTTTCCAACTTAGAGAGCTAGATGTAATTGTAACATTTTTGAAGTTATGTATGATAAAAAATAATGTAAAAACAAATTCCCTAGAGGCTTAAAGCGAATGACTGTTAAATTAATACATAATAGACTTATGTGTACTGAAGATGTTACTGGAATGCACAAATGCATTTATTCTTTTTATATAGCAGATCTTAAAAAAAACTGATCTTCGAACTAATTATAATAGCAATAATAATAGAATATCACATTTTTTATATATAAAACCCAAGTGCATAAAATGGAAAATTGAAGTACACAAGCAACAAAAATAATATTAAAATATGTTCTTAGAATTGTGCAGCTAGCCTAGAAAACGGTTACTATCATAATTTTTAAGAAAATGAGAAAAATTGAATGTACTAATATACCCTTTCAATTTAAAGAAAATTTAAATAAAATTCAAATAAAATGATTGGTTCACGTTGGTTCTCGCAGTTCTGTACATTTATTTGATTCTGAAAAGAACCTCCCCCTATATATATATATAATATATAATTTAGTTTAATTTTATCATGTTACCCTCATTTAAGGTTAATATTACAAACATTAAAAAAAAATTAATTAATTAATTAAAATTAAAACTGTCATTCTGCAAAAAAATATTTATTAAAAAAACTATAAATGTGTTTTTTGTCTATGGAGAATAATTTGAGGAAAGAAGTATAAATTAAAAGTTACTTTATGTTTCCCTTTCTTTCACTTTCTTATTTTTTTTCATTTTTCTTTCCTTTGTAACTCGAAAAAACAATGAATGTATCCATGGATTTTTTTTCCAGTTAACTCGATAATATAAATTATTGTTCACTATTTTATTTCGGGTTGTCCCAAAATAATTGCCACTTCCAAAAATAGATAAGAAATTTAGTTCGAGTTTACCATATTACCCTCACTTAAGGTTATTATTAAAAACATTATAGAAGTTTTAAATTAAGTAGTTAAGGGTAAAACTGTCATTCCGCAAAAAGTAAGAAAAAGATAAATGTAATAATGATGTCTTTCTAAAACTATATGTTTTTTTTCTGTGAATAATAATTTAGGGACGGAAAGAGTATAATATAATGATCAAGAGTTATTGTTGGCCACCCGAGCCTAAATATTAAAGGTTAAATGAAAAAACCGTAAATTAAATAACAGGATTGACGACACTATTTGGTTTTTTATTATAGATTTGCAAAACCCTAAATTTTTTGTTTGTTTCGGCCAAAAACCGACATAAACCGAACATTGTTCACCCTTGTAAATAGTTAATGACTAAACTGATTATTTGCTGGCAATACATATTAATATACTTACGTAGTGTTTGGTACGTTGTAATCAAAGAGGGAATGTAAAAGATTATTAAGATGTAATGAAAAAAGTAATGATTCATTACAAGGAATGACTCATTACACCAAAATCATTCCTTATGGCTTCCCTATTTTTTTTATTACATCTTGTAATGAATCAAAATTACATAAAACACCACCATTAACTAACCACATTAAATAAACTTCCTATTAATTACGGGGTATTTTAGTCTTTTTATTATCTGTTTCATTACGTCTTATCATACAAACCAAACATGATTAATAATGGTAATGAACCATTACATCTATTTCATTACGTCGTTCATTCCATTCATTTGACATTTTATTCCTACCTATCCAACAAACCCTTAACATTTAGCGGTACTCATCAATCCCAACAAAAATTCTCACCACTCTAGAGAAATAATATACAGAATAGTCCTTGAAGTTATCGGTTCGTTGCAAAGTTAGTCCTTAATGACTGACATTTTAACAAAACATCATTGGATTATCGGTCCTTTGCAAAGTTAGTCCTTAATGAACTAACACCGAGTAAATACTATACGGAAATAGTCATTGGGTTATCGTTCCGTTACAAAGTTAGTCCTTAATGACTGACATTTTAACAAAATTGTACATAAAAAGTCTTCTGTTTATCTGTCACTGCAGAAGTGATCCGTGAAAATTTAGATAAATAGTCTCTTTGTTTTACCCACTGTTAAAACATCTGTCATTAACGAACAACTTCGTCTAACATAAATTAACGTAAAACATCGTGCTCCGCAGCGAAGCGTGAGTTAAAGAACTCGTTACTTTAAAACCTATGGTGGAGGTACTTATATAAAAGAGCTTATTAACTTTGGAAGTTGATAATATGACAAGCATAAGCTATTCAGGAAGCTAACCCAAACACCTACTTGATTTGCATAATATACTAAATAAAAAAATTATCAAACACAAAAATTAAAGTGAAAATTAAAAATATCTATGTACTAACCAACTCACGAAAAGGATGGAATACAAATTCAATACTAGGGTCTCATTTATACTGGTCCAGTGAAGCACGTTATTGTCCGTTCAAATATTTTTTATTCTAAAAAATTTATGTACAAAAAGTTAGCGAAAAAAAGAAACTTTGAGGTCTTTTTTTTTTTTATTTTTATTTAAAAAATTATGTAAAAAAGTTGTAAACAGTTAAAAGTTGAGGAGCCGTTTTGTAAAAAAAAAAATTATTTAGGCCCAGATTTTGGGTCGTACTGTAGGCACTGTAAGCAACAGCGCACTGTAACGAGCTACAAGTGACCGCAACCAAGACCATTTGTGAATTGTATATAAGAGTAATAAAAAAATTATCAAACATAAAAATTAAAGTGAAAATTAAAAATATCTATGTACTAACCAACTCACGAAAATAACCCAATATAAACTATCAAAACTACACGTTAGTTCATAGGTGGTTGCAGAATATTGCAGCGTTAATCCTTTGGCAACGCCGTATTCTTTTAATGTTATGCTCTTCGCACTCTACTCCTTTTGGCCAGAATACGGCCGTTGTAATTATTTTAAAAATTTTGGGTTTAATACGATTCATACCTTTTTATTTCCCGTTTTTTTACCGATTTAGTACCATTTCGTCCGTACAAAAGCCCTTGAGACTTTACCCAAGATTATTGTGTATGAAGAAGTTGAACAGAATATAAGTAAGCGTGAACTTCAAATTTTAAGAATTTTAAAATAAAAGATCTGCATTACAATAGCGCTTATATACAATAACGAGTATAGAGATAGTGATTGAGATAGGGGTGGTAAAACGGACTCAAAAATTAACAGGTTTGGGTTGAGTCTGAATAGATTACGGGTCGTATTCGGATCGACCCATCTAACCCGTTTACTAAACTTGCCAGGTTCGTGAAGGGAATAATAAGTCAAGCGGGTCGACATGTCAACCCGTGTAAGATTTTGTTTATGAAAATTGAATATTATATTATATTTTATTATATGAGCTGAATGCGTTAAGTGGGTTAAACGTGTCGACCCACAAACCCGCTTAACATGTTTAACCCTTGTAAAGGTCCCAACTATATTTCTCGAATAAACAGGTTTAGTATGGGTTAACAAAACCGTAAACTTATTCAACCCGAGTAACATATTTAACCCATCAACCAATGTATGTATACGGGTTAAATAAGTCGTGTTGGGTCTATATTAAAATAGTTTAAGGTTAACAAGCTATACCCACCTAGTGGTGGGCGTCAAGGTTTAAATACAAGTAAAACTGCGTAAGGTCTTTTAGGCCCCCAATCTTTTAAGGCCACCAGATATTTTTCACTTTGTATATATACAAAGTTAGTCACATGTTTTTTTGCCGCCATCTTTAGAAGTCCGATTAATCAAGGCCCTAATTAGCTTATAAATGTGAAATAATCAGAGTCTTAGGCTTTTTTAGTTTCTAGTTTTTATTTTTTTAGCTTACGAGTTGTAGAAGTTTAAAGCTGCGAATAATTGAATATTATCAAAAGGAGCCATATATCTCGCATGAAAATTTAGCTAACCAGGTCGGATGGAAAATTCAAACCCCGGGATTATTCGGCCCAATGTGTCAAGAAACATAGGATAACAACAAAAAAAAAATTTAGCAAGGATTTAAATTAAGAATCGTTGGATATAATCCTTTACATTGATGAGCCTCAGAAACGTTTGTTTTTTCACACCACAAAAACAATACTATTCAATAATCGAGAAAAAAATCATCTCATGTTCAAAATTAACCTGACGGATAATCGTTGAGTATGCTGTGAGAAGAGAGAAAAAAAGTGAGTCATCCAATGTAAGCGCTATTATCCATATTTTATTTCAAGTGGTACTCACACAAGAACGTGAACATGATCGCGCATGTTCAATAATGAACAATGAGATGATGCTATTAGATTTTCGCTAAAAAAAATCGCTAAAGAAAACCCGTTTCTTTTTATAGTTATCTCTTCGCAACATCTATCCTTTTTGGCCAACGGCCGTTTGTAATTATTTTTTAAAAATTTTGGTTTATACGTTTCATACCTTTTTATCCGTTTTAAACGTTTTTTTACGTTTATGTACATTTTCGTCTGTACGGCCTTTGTGACTTCTACCCCAAGAATTATGGTGTGTGAAGCAATTGAACTAATATAGTAAGCGTGTAAGCTTCAAAATTTTAAGAATTTTAAAAATAAAAGTCTGCATTCAATGCTTTATATATAATAGAGATAGAGATAGTGATTGAGATAGGGGTGGTAAAACGGACTCGAAAATTAACAGGTTCGGGTTGAGTCTAAATAGATTACGGGTCGTGTTCGGATCGACCCATCTAACCCGTTTACTAAACTTGTCAGGTTCGTGCAAGGAATAAGTCAAGCGGGTCGACATGTCAACCCGTGTAAGATTTTGTTTCTGAAAATTGAATATTATATTATATTTTATTATACGAGCTGAATGAGTTAAGTGGGTTAAACGTGTCGACCCACAAACCCACTTAACATGTTTAACCCTTGTAAGGTGCCAATTTTTCTCGATAAAACAGGTTAGATGGGTTAACCAAAAACCCGTTAAACCTATCCAACCCGAGTAACCTATTTAACCCATCAACCAATGTAGTCGTGTTGGGTTATGTGTAAATAGGTTAAGGTTAACATAGCTTACCCAATTATATAAACGGGCCGTGTTCAAGTTGAGGTTTGCTTTTTGAACCGCGAACCTGCCAACCCGAATTGCCACCCTGCTTATCCATATCATCAAGGAATATAGTCATATACCGTCACTAGAATACTCATTTGAAACTCAACATAACAAGGAGAATCTGTTGATAAAAGTGCTTAATCCTTAGAAAAATTACAGCTCATGACTATCATCTAACTGTAAGTAACAAAAGTATACAACTATGTTGATCCATTTGCTATATGTTATGTATGCAAACGTATGAGATTTTCGGTGCTCAAGTTACTCAAGAGGGCGAGCCTTTTTGACTAAGATTTCAACATACTCCAATAGATAAATTTGCTTAAAGCTACAAAACTTCAACAATGACCCTAACAACTTACATTTTGCAAACCA
>BQNB010118327.1:0-17791 GCA_026074375.1 Tanacetum coccineum | reverse complement strand
AGCAGTGGGTATAGGCTGTTCAATGACAAACATCTTCTTTTCGACTCTCAAGACTAACTTAAGTCGACGAAGCCAGTCAAGACTAACTTTAAACAACTAATTTTTGTACCCTGCATATTCATAATTGTATTATTGAATCAGTCTGTAGTTTCCTGAAATTTGAGCACTCGAACAATGACCTTTCCATTTTTTGAGTTTAATGATGAGATGATGGTTAATTGATGAGATGAAAGAAGTATCGTTCGAATTTAACGATGATTATCAATGAGTATTTAAAAGTTTAAATTATTATATACCTACTTACCAAAACATTACGCGTCACGTTTCAATTACATGCACCAGCATACTTGCACCTCCCCAACTCACAGAAACCGTATGCACTCAACAATTAGATACAACCAGTGTGCATCGCACAGGTCTGCATGCCTCGTTTATTTAAAAACGTTGTCTAAGGCAACCCATATAAGTTCTTAACCTTGACTTTTTTTATTTTTATAGTACTTTTTAAATATCAAAGAATCTCATTTCTTAATGTAATTAGTATGATACTTTATTCTCAATTTCTCATTAGTATAACATGCATGGTTGCATTATCAATTTGATGGTTCAACGTGTCTCAAGAACCGGATTATGTATAATGAACGTAAACTTATTAACAGTATATAAACACCTAAAAATATAGATGGTCATGAAAACTCAAACTGAATGAAAAATCTATGACCAACATTAATATTGTATCATTGGTTGCATAACTCATGCGTCGTGCATGTACATCTTATTTTTTAACAAAATACCTTCATACATGCGTGGCGTCACAACCAACAAGACAATGATACGAACCGCATGTATTTTTAATGAATAAGCATCCTAAAATATTATAGCTATGAAATATGGTTGTAACATATGTTATACTCTGTAGCAGGTATACGCATGAAATTAACAAAACGGATCAGGCACCAAAAAGTATTAAGTATGAGGACCTTAACTTCCTATAAGGCTATAATCCAATATCCAACTACAATGAAAGTGTTTCAACATAACCATAAGACACATTTGGTAATAAAAACATACGGAAAATCAATTAATGTATTAACTGGTCAAAATTCAAGACATATGAAGCAAAAGACCCGAGGGCTTTATGCTTAATCAACTACATACTTTGGACTAAAGTGTGAATTTATAAAGTTTTGTGAGGGAGATTTTTGGAAAATTCGTTCAATCTTTAGACTAAAGTGTGAATTTAGAAAAAGAAAAAACACTCATCCTTCTTCCAGGAGCCCTTCCCAAACCTTATATATTCTTCCCAAACCCTACGCCACACCCAAAACCCTAACAAACGCATAGTCCTTACTCCCAAGGGATATCACCAAGAAGCATCCAGTCACTATCTTTGTCCAGATAAGTAACAACATATTCTGAACCATGCAATAAGTTCTTTTGTTTCGTCTAACTCTGCTTTTCATTCCTAGGAGCCCCTGAGATTCATATTAAGATCCATGAATATGAATCTCCAGGGGCTTCTAGGAATGAAAAGCAGAGTGAGACGAAACAGAAGCACTTAGTGCGCGGTTCAGAATATGTTGTTACTTATCTGGACAAAGATGGTGAACGGATGCTTCTTGGTGATGTCCCTTGGGAGAAAACACTATGCGTTAAGTTTTTTTCATATTTTTTACATTTATTGGCCCATTATGACTTATGAGTCAATCTTGAGTTAATATATATGCATGTAAGATGTTTATCGGCACTTGCAAAAGGCTCTGGATTCTGAAGAGTTCTGAAGCCATTAAATTGGTTTAGGTGAGTATCTTATGTTTGGAATATGTTTACAGGCTTGATTGTTTTAAGAACGCTTTTGCACACACATCTGATAATATAGATGAAATCTACAAGCAACTTACTAAGAGCAACACATATCAACTACGTGGGACTTCGTAATTAAACCTGGAAAATGATGATTAACCATTTTCACACGGCATACAGTTTACTGCTATGCCCCCTACAAAGCATTTCCGGCCTATGGATCTACTAGCGGGTGAGTAAAAGACCGTTGCAACCCTTCCTTTACTATTCTCTATTCGCAGGTGCACCTAAACATCATTATTAATTGATATGAGTATATGACAAACTCTTCTTCGGTCAATGGTGTTCACTAATTTTTTTTATGCGGTTACAAACCATCACCAATTTTTATACTGGATGATGTGGATGCAACACTAGATAATCTAAATGTTACTAAGGTTGCTGAGTACATTAGATCAAGATCATGTATGAATCAAGAGGCTCCAAAATGCAATGGTTTTCCAAAATGCAATGGTTTTCACTTTCATCGAGCTTCTTGCCCTTGAGTTACTACTTGTAATTTTAATTAAAAAAAAAGTCAGCATTATATCTTGGGGATGAAGTGTAATGTTGTGAGAGTGAACCTTGGTGGATATCCATCTCCAAGTGCATGGCTCTTGTTTATTTTGACTCAACACCTCCGATAACGAAAACCGTTCACCAACATTCATGATGATAACCTGCAAGGACCCTCGAAAATTTTACTTCTAAGCTTCCTTCTTTTTCTTCTCTTCTTCACTCTCGTCGAGTTTAGGATATTTTTTGTGTTTGTAGCATAAACGACCTTGTTGCCCATACGATAAATTTTTAATCAAAATTTTCTCAAAGTGCATATCAATTTTTCATAGCTTAAAAATAATAAGACAATGTGTAAATAGAACAACTTTTTGTGTAGGATCAACCTATACAAAAAAAACTTATTTTAAGTAGTCCCACATGGGTGAAAAGATCAATAATTTGCTTATTTATATACTCTGATGTATATTTGCTATACATTTTGAGTTTGGTATTACAATGGTGGGTCGTGGTATTTGATGTTGTTCATTAAAAATAACATCAAAAGCAAATGATTCCGGCATATTATTTCTCAGCTTAATTTTTGTCATTATAGTTAGTTATCGATACATCTGTCTTTTTAAATTTCGAGCAACATTGTTGCATTACCAGTTTGATGGTTCATCGTGTCTCAAGAACCGGATGATTTGATAACAAAAATGTATAACTTTTATACAAGTTAAAGATTAGTATCATATAGTTGGTTTGTGGTGTTTGATATTGTTTTTTTTAATAAATTAGATTCTAGTATCTTACCATATAAGTCCTCAACTTAACGATTAATCTCTTTCAGAATCGAAATCTCTTTCTTTGTAAGTAGTTGATACGATACCACATATATTTTTTATTTCTTATTAGTAACATGGTCGCATTACCGGTTTGATGGTTCAACATGTCTCAAGAACATGATGTTGTATGTCATAGTGATCATAATACTTCATAAGATATCAAAACACCAGAAAATAATAAGATGATTAATTAAAACATAAAAACTCACACTCATATTGTTATACAACATACCTTATATACATCATCACCAATGCTCAGCATTATCCTGTTTCGAAATGTATTCGGGTCATCCAGATGTAAGCAAGATGTCTTGAACAGCAACGTCACCAAGTGTTTCACATACTTGTCGTTGAATGAACCGTTGTGTGACTAAACCATGATGAATATCCAACTCCAAGTGCATTGTCACTAGTTTGAGTTTGGTATCGATTTTCATAGCTTGAAAAGAATAAAAAAATGCGTACAAAGAGGAAGCATTTGATTACGGCTAAAAAGGTGAGCAGGTCAAACTGGGTTTGACCGAGTTTGAGTGAATTAGACCGGGTCTTAGCTGGTTTGACCGAATTTGAGTGGATTTGACCGGGTCTGAGCCGATTTTTAATGGGTCTGGCCGTGTTTGACCGAGTTTGAGTGTATTTGACCGGGTCTAAGCTGGTTTTTGTCGGGTCTGAACGGGTCTAAACTTGTTTCAAGTAGACCCACATGGGTCAAAGAATGAAAACTGTGCTTATCTATATATGCGATGTATATTTGCAATATACAAGTTGAGTTTAGCATTATATTGTTGGCTTGTATGGCTTGATGATGTTTACTGAAAAAGTTCGTAACTTAATGTTTTGTGTTTTTTAATATCGAAGAATCTCTTTTTTTATGAAACTAGGCATTTAATCGCACAGATCTTGTTTCGCATGGCCGGGTCTTGTTTATTTAGACTCAACGCATCCGATAAAGACATGATTTGCTTATTTAAATATTCTGATGTATATTTCCCATACATGTTGGGTGTGGCATTATAATGCTGAGTTATAGTATTTTTTGTTGTTCATTAAAAATAACACCAAAAGCTAAGATTCAGCCATATAAGTTCTCAGCTTAATTTTTTGTCATTATAATTAATAATCGATACATCTGTCTCTTTAATTTTCAAGCAACATTGTTGCATTACGAGTTCAATGTAATATTAGTACGCTATCTTATCCTCAATTTCTTGTTAGGAACACGTTTGCATTACCGGTTTGATGGTTCATCATGTCTCAAGAACCGGATGATTTGATAACTGTTAATACAAAATAAATATCGGGTATAGACATGGGCTCAAATCCTGTATTGGATTGGGCTTCCGGGTGATTTGAGCGTTGGGTTTTGTATTAGAGCAAGAGAAATAACGATTTCCAGCACAATCAGACAAAAACCGTTAGCCTTACCGTGGGGGACGGGCCCCACGGTTAGACTCCGGCGTGAAAGTAAGTAAACATGTAGAGAGAAAGTATGAGAGTATAGAGTGAGAAAATCGTCATGTTCATTGTGTATTAGGTCTCTATTTATAGGGGTCTAGTACTAGGGTTTCCTAGTATTTCGTAGTGGTCAGAGTGGGTCTCTTGTCGGGCAAGGTCCCGTGTAATAACCGTGTATACGGACGCGTATGCCTTCCGTGGGCGAAAGTATCCTATAGTTAGGTCCGCCTCCGTTTTGCCGTGTCCGGGCCGTGACCAATGCAGGATTGGGTTTTCTTTCGGCCTATGACTGCTAAGTTGGGCCCAGAAGCCCAAGTGATAGTGTGGTCCAAGCCCGGAGGCTTGGTATACCTATTATATGTCATCAAGTCCCTTCTCGATATTTTTTTTAAAAATGTGTAAAAATTTTTGAAATTTTTTTTCGTAAATATATTTTTTTTTTCGAAAATTTTTTACACATTTTTATAAAACTATCGAGAAAATTTCATATAAAAATTCGAAAAAAAAATTATACACATAAAAAATTTACGAAAAAAAGAAGTTTAGAAAAAAATTTTGAAAATTCTTTTTTATAAAAATTTGCAAAAATTAAAAATTTCGAAAAAAAAAAATTTCAAAATTTTTTATAAAAATTTCGAAATTTTTTTTTTCGAAAAAAAAAAAAAAATTTCAAAAATTTTTCAAAAAAAATATATATTTTCGAAAAAATTTGCAAAAATTTTCGAAATTTTTTCAAAAAATTTTCGAAAAAAAAAAAATTTTCAAAAATTTTTCAAAAAAAATGTTCGAAAAAAATATATATTTTCGAAAAAATTTGCAAAAATTTTCGAAATTTTTTCAAAAAATTTTCGAAAAAAAAAAAATTTTCAAAATTTTTTATAAAAATTTCGAAATTTTTTTCAAAAAAAAGTAAATATAATTTAAAAACCACCTGGGGCGATTTTGAACGTCCTCAACGCTTCGTTTAGCGAATTTGGACTACGTTGTATCATATTAAACTAACGGTTACAATGACGTTTTGTTCAAGTTGAAAGAATAATTTGAAGTACATTGGTATACGGTATATAAAAAGTAAATGGTTCATTGTGGTAAGTTTCAGAAAGTAGGTTGGTATTCTATGGCTTTTACCCTTAAAAATAACACCAAAAGCTACGATTCAGCCATATAAGTTATCAGCTTAATTTTTTGTCATTATGAGGCATGCTTAATTTTTTGTCATTACGAGGCATGCAGACCCGTGCTATGCACACGGGTTGTTTCTAATTGTTAATTTTGTAAGAAATCTCAAACACCCCTTTATCTGGTTCTAACTAAAAAAGATAAGCTGCAAGCTTCTTGCAGCTTCTGCAAGGTTGCTGCAAGCTTGCTGTAAATTTAGGATATAAGAAACATGATTTATCAAAAAAAAAAACACGCAAAGCAAAAAATCTATACGAATATCTACAATTGATAGAGTCACGTACCTTAATAAGCCTTTCTATGAATCAAGTGATTACTTACAATTGAAAACCAAGTAAACCAATCACCTGCATTTCAGTAATACCAACAACAAAAACGGGAAGAAAATTTTGAACCGTCGACTTTTATATTATATCTTATCTATATTCACATCGATGGACACCGTCACCACCAAACAGCCACAGCGTATCAATGCTCTTTATGACCACACCTTTTTAAGCCGACCTAGAATTTTTGTAAAAAAAAGGATCCCAAATCGACCATTAATGAATAAATGGGTCAAAATAGCCACCATTAACAAGGTTGTACATGAGCCTCTACAAATTTAGGCGATGCACTGGTTGAGCAGAAACTTATACTACATAAATGATGCTTTATGAAATGATGCTATAATTGGGAGTGAACCACTTTAACTAAGTTTTCAAGGAAAAGTGAGGAACTTTGAAGTCGCAATCGCACATGCATCATTTGATGAGCTACGACTGATCCTGTCAACAACCTGCACACAGATAAGTTATTTAGTGTTCAATAATTAGGCCAAACCCAGTTTCTAAAACATAGCAAAGTTAGTGAAGTTGGTTGCTGCAATTACAGGCAATGTTTCAACGACTTTGATTGGCTTATGATGTACATACCGCATTCCAATACGCAAGAGGAACTGAAAGAAAGCGCCATGTATTACATTTAATCATAACTAAACTTATCAGTAGGCTGCAACTTTGAAATATCAGGAACAAAGGTTCATCTTTTCCAAAACTTTGTCTAATGTCTAATGGTGGTTCACCTACCCAGCTTGCATCCTTAATTGCTCTTGAATCTTGCAGAAACCCTTGAGATTCATCTTAAAGAGAGGGGTTGTAAAACTTGAATATTTGCTCTCTATCTATTCAAAGACGTCATTGTTGTCTTTGTAACACCTCCAAAATGGGTCGCAGCGGAAATATGTTCGGGAGCATTACTTCATGAGTACATTGCACAAGATAAGAGAGAACGATCTTTAAATGTGTCATTTGAAAAGTAATATTTTAAAATTTGGACTCCAATGCACATCAGTTATGTCAAGCACCCTATTCACCTGAGAAATAGATAATTAAAAGTGTCAACATAAAGTTGGTGAGTTCATAAGTTTTTGTAAGTATAAATGTTGAAATCAAAGGTTTATAAAGTGTGTATGGCCATTTCAATCCTTATAATAGTCCCAAAAATGTAAGTATAAATGTTGAAATCAAAGGTTCATAAAGTGCGTATGTAACACCCCCAAATTGGGTCGCAGCGAAATATGGGTCCGAGGCGTGTTACTTTATGATCACAAACAAAGAGATATATTTGAACGACCAAAAGGCGTTTGGAAAACATACATTGGATTTAACAAGCTCATTGTAAATAAGCATGTAGCCTTAACTGTTTCATTAATCAAATTACAAAGATTTTTAGCCATAACAGATAACAAAATGAAATGCGACAATATCTGTTTAATTGCAGACATCCAAATCAAAAACCACCAATGTATCCATCGCCACCTTTGTGCTTATTGATCACCTGAAACATTGCTTTATAATACGTCAACAATATGTTGGTGTATTCATAGGTTTTATAAATCATTATTGTAGGACCACAAGATTTCCCAAGTGTTATGATTAAAGAACAGATGGAGATATTCATATAAATGTAATTACGTTGCTCTAAGATCATGACACTGTAGTTGGACGTGTGTGGGGGGAGTACCAAATTAATGGGACTCCATTGCTCGGTGGTGATGTTCTAACCGCAACATCCTATTTCCGACTATGTATACGTTCGTTGTTCAGTGATGCTAATCACCGAACGGGGTTGTCAAAAACCCAATAGATCTATTATATTACATTCGCGTTCACATTTAACTGTCATGATAATGGGCTCAAGAATATTTTTTTTTATAATATTTTAAAAAACTATTTTTTTAAATTAATTTTAAAAATTAAATAATTTTAATAAGGGGTTATAGTACTTAGGCAACACGTAATCTTAAATGAACTAACCACCTTGTGGTCCAATTGTTAAAAAGCATTGCATGTCTTTTACACAAAACTTTGTAAGGACAATATGCATGTAAAATGGGGGCTATGAACTCACCTTGAGTGTGTAATTGATAAGTTGTATCACAAATAACGCGTCACGCGAATTGAGCAATGCAACTAATTAAATTAGGTCGTTAAGTTATGAGTATAGTCTTAACAAATGGAATATAAACCTAATAGTTGTTACATCGTCTATCGTTCGGGCTATCATAATTAAAGAGGTCATGACATGACGTTCGAGGAGTTAGACACTTTAAATCGTAAATCCAACAACTCGTCGAAACGCCATCCGAAGAGGCCTCATTATGAAACTCCCTAGTAATATAGTACTTTGATAACCACATAATATTCTATATAGCTCAATCACCAACTAATGGTTTTAGAAAAAATTGTGTTTAATAAGTTAAAACGTTTATAATTACCGTTTAGTAAAACTGGCGTAACTTTCGCGTTTTAAGCCCGATTCTCGCGTTTCTTATGTCCATCTTTTCGTATTAAGACGAGTTATCATAAATTGACATTTTCAAATTTCGGACCTGCTGGTGAACAGTAAATAAATTACTGTTCACGTCAGACCTATGTTATTTTTATCAGATTTAATTGTCGTTAAACCCGCGTAAACGTCGTAATTTTATTCGTAATAGCTCAGTTTTTAACAGATTTCTTTCGAGGACGTTCTCGTATTGAAAAGTTCTTTAAATATATTTATGAGGTTTAAAATATAAACATTCTGTCATGAATAGTAACTTTTATAATAAATAGTTTTATAAAAGTATTTAATTGTCGTAATCGGAAATTCATTAACTCGTTCGTTATTCATTGAAAAATTACGGATTCGCTTTTCATTTTGGAATCCTAAAAATATGTATTATTTATTAAAAATACTAACCCTTGCTGTTTGAAATTTTTATAAAAAATGTTTTATAAAAAATTTACTTACGACTTCGTTTATTAACGTATAACTCGTTTTTAAACGTAATTTTTTCGTTAGTAGTCGTTTAAACAAGTTTCTTACTTTTTCGAATCGTCGTGAAATGTATTATCTTATAAAAATATAAAATAAGTATTGTAAAAATTTCGATTTTGGGACAAGCATGTTTTGCTAGGTTTCGTTGAATCCTGTTTTGCTCATTTTTCTTTATACTTTACCTCTTTATACTTTTTACTACAAGTCTTATATATCATATACTTTATAAATCATACATATATGATGTGTCCTTTGTCCATAATAGTCATTATGTGTCCAAGTTACCAAGGTTAACTAATTCATGATAATACTTAAGATCATGACTTTTCTTAATAGTAATCTCTATTTACTAGTTTTGTAAATTAATCAATTTTTAACATAACCAGTTGGGTACAATTGTTATTTCTTTCAATATGAACTTATGTAGTGTTCTTATTAACATGATTAAACGTTCCATAATCAATATTAACACGTCTTAAGTATTTCTTTAAGTTGATACATATATGAAGTTATGAAAAAACTAATTAATCCATAATTCCTGTTTACACCTCAAAACCAATATGATACAACATTTTCTCATCCATTTTAGACATAATGTAAGTATTAACACAACATATGTTTAAGTAATCCATGTGGTCATTTCAGAGTGAAAAACTTTTATTTTCCATGATTAATAACCTAAATGGTGTTTTAAGCTATAATAGAATTATCATCATATGCATAATAATGAATAAATTATAGCAACATAAAGAGTTTAAAATGGACCTTTAGAGAATGATGATGATGATGTACAAGTATAAAACACTTGATTTAGCACAAAAGCCAATACTTGCACTTGTAAACCCTTAGCTTCTTAATAACACTAGCTTCCTTTTTCTTGATTATAATTGAAATGGCTTATACCATTGCGTGCACATGTCTTTGTACATCTTAGGATATGTGGTATATAGATGTGTTAAGGGTTGTAGAAAATTTTGTATGGATTTGGTTGGGTGGTGGTTTTGTGCCGTAGCATGTATGGAAGCAAAAGAGAGGTTTTGTGAATTTTTATCTAAGTGTAATGTGTATATGAGTTAGTTGCTAGTTATGTGTTTGTATATAAGATGCATAATTGGTCAAGGAGACATAAGGGGTGTCCTAGGGATGGCCATAGTACTTAGTCATGGGTCATAAGTATGGTAGGGATGGGGTTGTCATCAAATAGTGAGAAACATCCCATGAAATACATGGAAAGTTGTTCTCATTCTTGCATCTATTTTGTTCTTTTCTCTCTATGGCCGGTTTTTTGATGTATATGTATGGATAATATTACTTAATTTCTGGGTATTGGGTATAAAAAGTGGTATTTGTTGAATGCGCTAGAAAAAGTTTTCGTGTTCCGGAGTGCTTAACGCAATTTATCGCGAAACGTATATACTTTACGTATCCGATAAAAATAAATGAACAAGATAATAATTATCCTTAATTAAATTATTATAACCTTGCTTAATGTAAACATTTAATTTGTTTGATGCCCGTTTACATTGAACGCTATTTTTGGTGTACGCGATGATTTACCCTAACGTTTACAATTTCAAGTAAATGCGTACAATACAAAAGGTACATTGCGGATTTGTTGACGTCGTCAATGACTTGAAAACACAGGGTGTTATAGCGTATGACCATTTCAATCCTTATAATAGTCACAAAAATGTAAGTATAATGTAGCATCAAATGAGTGTATTGTCTATTGTTTCATCACAGTATCATGTAGATGTTTAGTAACTACTGCTTCACTGCAGTATCATAAAAAGAGTTTAGCAATTAGTGACGTTCAATAAAGTAATGTGGACCACAAGATTTCAAAGTGTATGACAATTGTAACATATACAATATCACAAAATGTAATTACGACTGCCTAAGCTCATGAAACTAACGCTATGATATGTATGTATGCAATTTAATGCCAGTGAATGCCCCATGTAGATGTCAACCCGTAACATTCCAAATCCGACATATCCGTTAGTTCAATCCGTCGAACTAGTGAGCGCTACTCACCCGAACGGGGATGTCAATCCTAAATAGATCTATTTATAACACTCGCGCTTACATCATGATAGTGGGTTTTGTGGGTTACTGCTACTTAGGCACGCTACATAATTATTGTAAACATTAAAAAATATTGTACTTGTTTCCTTTTGTAAAATGAGCCATGTAATGAATCCACTCCTGTGATTTGTAATATGAGTATGAAAACGAGGTAGTTGGAAATGAGTTCTTGTAACAAGTTTGTATGTTTGTACACGAGTACGAAACAATCGTTTTGTTAAGGGTATTGTAATACGAGCATGTATTCTCCGAAAAATATATCTTTACAGATAGTAAAAATAGGGGCCTTTCATCTCTTTTTGAAACTCACTTTAGCAATAAAAATGATATGAATATCGAGAATAAACGTCGAAAAGCCGAGAGAAATCCTAGAAGCAAAATAAAGTCGCGTCATTTTATTTATTATGTACACTTAAGATATAGAATAGTTTCATAAAAATTTGTAAATGCGTACTCTTCGGTCACTTTTTAAACGTAACATTATGACTAGTTTATTTAATATGTTATTTGCTCATGAACTAATGAAAATATGTACGCTTGTTTAAAGACTTATATTACTGTTGTAAATTGTAAAAACTAACTATATTACATGAAACCTCACTTTGTATTATTTATATAGAATAAGTTAAACTAATTTATTATTCAAGTTGCTAGTGACCAAAAGAGTACATAACCATTGCTTCAAAGGATTTTACTGTATTGATAAAACATGTAATTTCTTTTTGTAAAAACTTATATACTTGAGGGACCTTTTATATAAAATCATACACAAAATGAGCAAGGCACAAAAGTCATCTCCTTCAAACCATACCCTGTTCCAATAATATATCAAGTAATATACGTAAATTTTCTCTTATATTAAACTACAAAAGCAATAACCATGTCCACCTTGTTTAATATAGATTGATTTCATAAAGGTCATGTAAAAGATTCGACCATGTTAATTCTTATTCATATTTTTATTTGTTGTTTAAGATTATGTAATCTTAACATAAGAATGAGTAAATATTAATTATGAATATTATACGGTTCTGTATCGAAAGGATAGTATAAAGTTTACCTCTATGCAAACCGATGACAGAATGAGATCGAAATGGAACGCGAGCACGAACATGAAAACTAAGATTCAACTAATTGTTCGACTTGGACTCAAACTATGCCCGAACATGAACTTAACCCAATACGACGTACCAACGTTAAAGATTCGACGTAAACCCAAAACGATGCATGGTCGTCGTGATCACGAGCATGAACAACTCGAATATGAACGTCATAACTTGAGTAATCTTTGATGTTGGCTCAAAATTTGAGCAACCAACAACCTAGACTATGACTCGGCTAACATTCTTAAGCACGTACCAAAGTCGGTGAGCCGGAAAGCTCTAACCACACGAACCAGCTAAAACTAACACGAACACGTACAACCCTACTTGATCATCAACTCTGCTTGAAACCCGAGCGTGATATCCCACGTTACCATTGCATGCTTCAAAAAAATGAACTTGGAGAAGAAACCTTAAGTTGGCTGCCGTAATTTAGTTTAGATCTGTTTTGGGAGTTTGTGTTGTTATGTTTACCGTCGTGATTCGCAACCGAAAGACATACATGTTGTGTGCTATATATTAACTTACCACTATCACAAAGATAGGAGAAAATGGGGATGCTTTCTCACTAAGGTAGGGAATTTATTTTATTATTTTTGAATGATTTGGAGAAATTGTGTTCGTGTTGTGCATTATTAAAAGTGGGGCGGGTATAAATAAGATTTTGGCTGGAAACATGGCCTGGTAACTACGGAAAAGTGGAAACGTGATTGATGACTTATTCATTGTTGAAAAATATTTTATTATATGTACCTTATCACTAGGTCTTTAAGGTTGGGCGGAGCCATTCACAAGTAAAGTCACTCACAAATCCTTATGCCACCCCTCCAAACTCGCGCATGAGTTGGAGTGTGAGTGGTGAGCCACTCACCACTAGGGCTGTAAACGAACTGAACGTTCAGCGAACCGTTCGTTAATCGTTCGCCGAGAAATTCGTTTATGTTCGTTTATTTAATAAATGAACGAACACGAACAAGAATTTTGGTCCGTTTAGTTAAATAAACGAACGTGAACAAATGCTTCGTTCGTTTATTTATGTTCGTGAACGTCCGATTATGAATGGCATGTCGATTAGGTTCAGTTTATTTGTTCGTTTAAGTTCGGATTAACATCCCATATATTAAAGGAAATATTAATTTGTTTTCATCAAGTATTTTAGGTCCTAAAATAATATATTAATATAGTACTAACCACTCTATATATAACTATTAAGTTGAATTTGAACCAAAATAAGTTGAAAATGATAAGTTGAAGTGACAAGATGAAACTGGTCTTTAATGGCGGAATTTTGGCGCCAATAATAGTCCACAGTACAAGTAAATAACTTTTTTATGATTGATATTTTATTTACACTTGTACATTTCAAAATTACAACTATAATTTACTATGTTCACGATTTATGTCCGGTGTGGTTTCATATATGATCGTTTACGATTCATTTATGTCGTTTATGTCATTATGTTCGATTTAGGTTCGTTAATCTTATTAATGAACGAACATAAACGGAAAACATGACAAGTTCAAATTTAAAAATAATAATAAACGAACATGTAACAACAATTTTGGTCCATTTTTGCGTTCGGTTCAGTTTATTTGTTCGGCTAAAATTAAATATATTTAAGAACCATGAAATTCCTCCGTTTGTTCGTTCGTCGGTTCGTTTACAGCCCTACTCACCATTGGTGAGTGGTGTAATCACTTGGTGACCCATATCTTTTTTATCCGTTTTAATTAAATACACTCCTTTTTTACTTTAAATACCCAACTATTTCACTCATTTTTGAAAAACTTTTTTTTACCTATAAATACCTACCACTTCTTTCATTTTTATTTACAACTCTTCCTAATTATATACAATCTCTCTAAAAAATTCTCATTTTTTTTCCAAAAAACATGTCTCAACAAAACACTCTACGAATAAAAGTTTTTATTAGTTTACGCTATTTTTTTATTAATTTCGTACGTTTACGTTAACGTTTTTATTTATGAATGAAAGTAAATTAAATAAAAAAAATAATGTGTAAGGTGAGTTTGGTATGAAAGGTTAGTGTTAAAACGGTTTAAAGGTGAGTGGTAAAGTTGGAGAGAGAAAGCTGATGTGGCGCTGAGGTGTAAGATGAGTTGCCTCTCCTTACTCCATCCAGCCTAAGGGCGGCTAGTTGTGCATAAGTGTGAGTTGGGTGTTATCTTTAATGTATGGAGGTCTGATAGTTTATTGTTTTGGTGAAGTGATGGTAGCTTATACCATACGTATACGGTACTCGTAGTACTTTAATCTAATATTCTACATACTTTTACCATTAGAATTGTGTGCAACAAGTTTTCTTTTCTTTTTTTTTTCTTTTTTTTATAATGTTAAGTGTATTTATAAAAGGCTAACGGTGCAAAAGTGCAAAGTTTACGTAAACAGGAAAAATAAAAGTACGACATAAAAATATATGTAAGATGATCAAAGTAAGTAAAACATGTAGACTAAACGTAGTCTAGAGTTGGGTTCATATTTAACATACATTTTACTATGAACGCGGGATAACCTATTCGGTTAACCGAAAAAGTAAATTTTATGTAAAAATAAAATAAATAATAAAAGTATAAATAAATAAAGGCCCAAAAATTACGAATTGTTACAGTCTTCACAGGCAATGGCTCCTTCAAGGCGTTGATAAGCTCTTCTTCATGCAGAAAGGTGGAAAACAATGCAAATTAGATGGCGTTCTTAAAATTGACAAAAGTTCATTTCGTCCCTATGAGATCAAGTTTCGTTTATTCACTTATCCACAACCATTACAAATCAAGAATTTGAATAGCAATGTAATAAGAACCCAACTAAAAATCTTATAAGCTGCTATTTCTATATTTCACTTATGATTATTTTTTGCTTGCAGAACATGATTTCGGTAAGAAAAAAACATGTGTCACTAAAGTTATAGGTATTAATTATGTGCTAAAGCTTAACTCTCTAGGCGCAAAGGTTTATACATTTGTTAAAACCAAATTGTATAGGAAGTTTAAATATCAGCAAACTAAGTTGTTTTAATGCTAAAACCCCAAAAAAGGAATAACAGGATGTGAAACTACATACTTCAACATTTTCTCTGATGCGAGTCTAGCAGCAGCAACTACCTTCTGGCTTGGCACCAATTTCACAACACTATTTGGATCAGGTTGCATTAGAGAATCCATTCTCTATAAGCTTGTAATTGAGAAAACATAACAATAAATTACTTAGGGAAAAGTATAAGTTCTTAGGGATAATACTTTCTTAATATAATCAGATGTTTAATGGGAAAAATCAGAACATGATCCTCAATCCACAATGAACAAAAAAGAAGACCTGATTACCACACTCGTCATTCTTATTACATTCTAACCATGAACAGTTTGCACTATAGTTGGTGGGTCGTGTATCATGTGCGGGTTAAAACAAGTAATTTTAGTGTCGGTCAAGACATGCTATAAATATTCTGAATTGCGTGTCCGAAACTGCCACTTTCGGCCTAACTACTTTATTTTCCTCCTTACTCTCCTTATTCTTCACTATAACAACAACAATAACAATAAATTAAACAATTACAACAAAATTAAAGGTTTTAACAGAATTAATTAATTAATAAATCAATACCCTGTGATAGCCACTATTCACGACGAACATCAAGTTTACTTTGCTTTAGTTTAGCACTTTTATTAACATGTATAAAAAAACAAAAACAAAAAAATAAATAAAATTATAAATTAATCAATTAAAACACAAAATGTACCCATTTTTTCTTTCCACCATTCAAGATCACAAAATTCATGGTAACAAAATCCCTAAAAAAACCCTAAAAAAGGATTTTCAAAATAAGTCAACGAAATTAGAAAGTGAAAAGATGGATCGTAAATTGGAGATGGAATTTGAAGAATATAGGGTAGAATTTGAGTTTAATTAGTGAATTGATTGAATTGAAAATTGGTTATTGGTGTTTGATGTGATGATGATAAGTTATTGGTGTTTGATGTGATGATGATAACGTTTGGTGGTGGTGGTGAAAATGAAAGTGTGTAAACGAATTACCTTCTCTTACTCTTTGAACTTTTAGACTTCTGATTTTGGTTAATGATGCATTAATAGGGTTGTGGAGTTGTGTCAAACAGATGAAGATGGAGGGTTGTGAGCTTTTAATGGATACTGCCCATTAAATATACACCTTGTAATTGTGTCTGGTTTGTATGCAGCAGGGTTTGTAACTATGATTATCTGGGTAATACAAAGCTTTTCATGGTACAGCCCATTAAATTTAAGAGCTGTATCTTTTAGTATAATAGATAATTAATCATCGATACATGTGTCTTTTTCAATTTTCGAGCAACATTGTTGCATTACTGGTTCAATGCTATTAGTACGATACCTTTATTCTTAATTTCTTGTTAGGAACACGGTTGCATTACGAGTTTGATGGTTCATCATGTCTCAAGAACCTGATGATTTGATAGCAAATGTAAAAATTCTATACAAGTTAAAGATTAGTATCATATTGTAGGTTTGTAGTGTTTGATGTTGTTTTCCAAAAAAAATTAGATGCTAGTATCTTACCATCAGTGGTGGAGCTTGACAGAACTTTGTGATAGGGCCAAGAGAGTAATTTGTGTGTTGTTGGAGGGCCAATGAATAACATTACACTAACTGACAAATTTATAGGGGGCACAACTCTTCCTTGTCTCCTCATAGCTTCTCCTTTGCTTACCATATAAGTCCTAAACTTAGCGTTTTCTTTCTTTTCACAGTCTAAATGTCTTTCTTTGTAAGTAGTCGATACGCTACCATATTCTTGATTTCTTATTAGTATGGTCGCATTACCGATTTGATGGTTCAACATGTCTCGAGAACATGACGTTGTGCGTCATAGCGATCGTAAAACTTATTAAGATATCAAAACACCGAAAAAATAATAAGAGCTTCTTAGTTTTATCAACTTGATTTTGGTCAGTGCCAAATATCAACATGTCATCAATATATAGACAAATTCTTACTAAGTTTTGGTACATACAACACATTAAACAAAGTAATAGATTTTCCAAAACTGAATTCCAACACCACACTTCCTTCTCCATGAACAAGAGCTAAATGACCATCACCCATGTAAAGGACAGATCCGTCTTCCACCGGTTCATATGTCTTAAACCAGCAACGATCTTTACAAACATGAGTTGTGGCACCAGAATCATTCCACCACGCAATTGCATCAACCTGCACATAAAATGCTTTAGAAATTAGTGAAACATAATATTTAATAAATCTGTTACAAACATGTACTAAATTCTGACATTGGTCCTTAGACCCTTTTCCCGAACCACTAGCACTTACGTTATTCTTCTTATTTCTACTACGGCAATCCCTCTTAAAGTGACCAGTTTTGCCATACTTCCAACATTCCAATTTAGGTTTCTTATTGGAACCAGAACCACCGTTGTTATCCTTGAAACCACATTTTTTTGTTT
>BQNB010118326.1:10333-21012 GCA_026074375.1 Tanacetum coccineum | reverse complement strand
AATATAGAAAGGTTTTGGCTTGAATAAGCTATGTGATAGAGGCTAAGCTTTATAATAATGCTTTCAAATGTGATGCTTTGTAAGCATGATGTCAGAGTTAAGACTTCGTTAATTATAAACTCATGAATGCTAAGACAACCTTATCTTTGTATTTTATAGAAACTAAACTCTTTAATTTTATTCATCGAGATAAGGCTATGTGGTTATAGTGACAGGGCAAGGCTTTGTAATTTTTAGTGACAGAGACGCTCGTAACATGAATATTTTGTATTATGTTAGCAAAGTTCAGGCTCTGTGATCGTGTCGAGGAGACACTTATGGATTACGTTAACAGAAGCTATGCTTTGTAATATTCTTGACGGAGACTCATATGTATTATGCGAACAAAGTTGAAGCTCTATGATTGTCTCGAAGAGACTAATGAAGTATGTAAACAGAGGTTATAAAGAAATTTATAAATTATCTTAACCGAGGCTACACTCTATATAGAAACTTAGGTTTGATTTCAACAGAGGCTACACTTTGTATCTATGTTGATAGAGGCTTATGTCAGCATATGTGATGCTCTGGATTCATATCTACAAAGACTTATGTTAGCATATGTGATGCTCTATATTCATATCTACATATACGAAGCTCTACATGTGTTAAAGTGTGACTATAATAGGGTGCTCGTGTAACTGAGGCTTTACAATTTTGATGATGGAGATGAAGCTACCTTTTATTTTACTTAGGATATTATGCCTAGCTTAGATATTAGTAGTATGTGTGCACTCAGGCTAGTAGGTGAGTGAGTCTCAATTATCTTGACAGAGCTTGTGTGAAATGCCTTTTCAAAAGAGGCTTTACCAATAATAGACTTATCGTCATGGGGTGACATGGTAAAGCTTAGTATAAAATAACAAGGCTTGTTTACAAATATCACATATTTTATATGCTTAGATTGTGTTTTATGCTAAATTTATTGTATGTCAATGTTGTATGTTCTGTTGTATGTTCTGTCAATGTTGTATGTTCTCTAATGATCATTGTTTCATAAGAAAGGATTCATTAAAAGATGTTTTATAGGGCTATTAATTAACATCAAAAGTCTCATATGTAGAGAGCATGCTTTGTAATGAAACAGAGTCGATATAGTTATTAAATTTATTGAAAACATACCAGATTTTCAAAGGGTGTCCTTTGTCGTCAATGTATGGTCCATGCTCACCTTTTGGTAAACGATCAAGGCTGCAACGAACGTTGTTGGCTACTACAGAGGCTGTCGCATAGGTTACAGGCTGTGGCTGCCACTAAGTTTGCAGGCTGTTAAGAAGGCTGCAAAATAAGTTGCATGCTGCTACGAAGGTTGTCACATAAGTTGAAGGCTACTACGAAGACTGCCACATAGGTTGAAGGTTGCTGCGGAGGCTGCCACATAGGTTGTAGGCTATTCGAAGGCTGCATCACTGCTAAGAAGGCTGCACCACTTCTAAAAAGGCTGCAATAAAGACTTTAGGCTGCTAAGAAGGTTGCCACATAAGTAGCAGGTTGTTGTAAAGGCTACAACACTGGTAGGAAGGCTTCAACACTGCTAATAATGCTGCAATAAAGGATTTAAGCTGCTAGGAAGGCTGCCACATGAGTAGCAGACTATTGTGAAGGCTGCCATAGAGGCGATAGGCTGCTATGAAGGCTACAACAAAGCTTACTGGCTCCTGCAAAAGCTGTCATACTGCTAAGAAGGTTGAAACGAAGCTCGCTTGCTCTTGCAAAGCTGCCATATATGTTGTAAGCTGATGTGAAGGCTACAACGAAGCTTACTGGCTTTTGCGGAGGCTGTCATATAAGTAGCAGGCTGCTATGAAGGTTGCCATAAAGGTTGCAGGCTTCTACGAAGGCTGCCATAAAGTTTCCAGCCTTCTACGAAGGCTACCATAAAGGTTGCAGACTTCTACGAAGGCTGCCATAAAGGTTGCAAGCTTCTATGAAGGCTGCCATAAAGGTTTTAGGCTTCTACGAAGGCTGCCATAAAGGTTGCAGGCTGCTATGAAGGCCGCCATAAAGGTTGTAAGCTTCCATGAAGGCTGCCATAAAGGTTGCAGGCTTCTACAAAGGCCGCCATAAAGGTTGCAGCCTTCTACGAAGGCTGCTATAAAGGTTGCAGGGTTCTACGAAGGCTTTCATAAAGGTTGAAGGCTTCTACGAAGGCTGCCTGGTATGTGCTAAATTACCATAAACGGACATAAAATGCCAAATATATGCTTGTTTTGTGTTATTTACTATGTAGGTATCAGATATTCACTAAAGGACAAAAATCAAGCCAAAACAGACAAAACCAAGCACGGGAATGGAAAGAGCGTGAAAAGTTGAAGCCAAAGACGTGTGCATCTTAAATAGGCCAACCCATACCCAAGTTAATGGGCCAAGTCAGCCCATTAAGCTTATTTATTAAATCAAAGCCCATATCATAAGCCTAAATCATTTATCCATTTCCTAAATCCTAACCCGCCCCAAGTAAAAGCCTAACATAACCCTTAACCCTAACACCCGTTAAAACCATTACACCACTAGTCCCTGGGGTTTTACACCGTAGTCCTTAAGGACTAACATGGCTAGTCCCTTATGACTAACACAATTACTCCCGTTAGTCCCTCACCCCTAACCCCGTTAGCCCCTTTATCCCAAAAACAATCACCCGCCAAAACCCACTATTCATCATCCCCTTTACGTGATCCCCTGTACCATGATAAAACCCCACTCAACCCCACTCAAAACCCCACCCTAGAAAAGGACAACTCCACCTTGGCAATCCCATAGGGTTTTATTGGTCAAAATTAATCAAGGGTTATGATTCATGAACTTGGAGAATAAGAAAACTGAAGGGCTATGATGAAGCTTTTGAAGTCTCTTACACAATAAACACAAGATCAAGAAGCTCCTCTTCATTTGTTTTATATAAATAGGGCTAAAAATCAAGCGAGGCGAGGAGGGTAGTGTAGGAGTAGTGTAGACTTGTTTTTTTAAAATTATTTACAGCTTATTTGTTTTACTTATTATATTTTAAATTTCAAGCATTGTAATCTTTTAAGTTTTAATGAAATTTCAATTTTTAATGTGATATGCAAACCTATTTTTAATCTTATGCTTTTTATGTTAAAACTGTTTCCAAGTCAATTTTTCTAAGCTCTTTAAGCTCTTGTAACTCACTAATACTAAGTTAAGCTTCTCAATAGCTTAACTAAGTTTTCTTTTGCATATTCTCACCAAAATACCTCAGCTTATTAGAAGATAAGCCGAATTTGGATGGGCTTATAGACTTTACTAGCTTGTGCTAACAAGCTAGAGCTTGTTGATAAGCTCTTAAGAGCCATTTAGCCCTTGTTTAGAGCAAAGGGCAAACGTTAGACCTCATTTTCTCATTTTATAGCTTATTATCTACATCTGCTTATTTTCTGCTTTGTTTTGCTTAATTATGATTATTAATGGTGTTTATTGCTTATGTATGCTTTCTTGTAGTTTACATCTTCTTGGTTAATGTTTTTATACAAATCTGCCTATTTTAGCTTAAAACTGCTTATTGAGTTTGCTTATTCAAAAGTGCTTATCTTCTATTGAAAATTGCTTAATATTTCTTAAATTTGATTATTGGTTATCTGTTTTTAAAGATTTTGGCTTATTCCAGTTTAAATTAGCTTTAAAATAGATTATCAATACTTAAAGGAGTGTTTAGGTTAAGAGGTGAAATGTGTCAAAAGGGGGTAAAACTATTTTGGGTCATTAAACTAAATTTGTCAAGCTCTTTTAAGTTATTTTAATCAGTTTTAAAAGTTTTTAAAGTATAAAATCAAGTTTTAAGGGTTGAGCTGCACGTCCTTTAAAACTGTGGTCTTAGAAGTTTTTCAAACTGTTGATAATGGATTTTTGTTTAAAAGATTGTTTTGAGGCTTTGTTTAGTTTTCTTTTAGAGTTTAAATACAGTAGGAAAAAGATAGTTAAGAGTACTTTTGTCTTGTGCTTTTGAAACTCAAATCTGTCAAGTGCATTTTCAGTTTTAAAGTTTTTAAAAGCCATTTTTCAATCTTAAATTTAGATTAGTTAAAGTAGGTTTTAGAACTTGAAATGGAAAACATAAGCTCATTATAGTATGAACTTTATTTGTTTAAGCTTATTTTAGGGTTTAGAACTTAATTAGATATCTGAATTTAGGGCTGCACTTTGCCTTTTAGTTTTTACAAGAACTTGAAAAAATCACGCAGCATATACTAAGTTAAACAATCCTTTTCATTTGGTTTTTCCATAGCTTATCTGAGTTTCAAACTGCTTTTTCTTGGCTGAATCTTGTAGCTTATAGGATAAGCTTAATTTGTCCTTTTGGTCTTTAAGCCATAAGGATAGCATAGGTGGATTAAAAATAAGCTTGAAAGTACCCTCTTAGGCTGTTTGGTTAACAGTTTTAGCCATAATTGCTTATTTGATTTCTGAGTTTATGGCTTATTTGATGTGCTTAATTTGTGTTTAGGATTGCTTATTAGGTTAGGTTAATAGTCCTGGTAGCTTACTTGACTTAGGTTTGTGCTTATTCAAGCTTAAAAGCAAATTCATTTAAGTGTTAAGTGTTTTTAGCTTATTTTGATTTTTAGCTATCTTAGTGCTTTTTAATGCTTTCTAGTTCACTTTGGTTGCTTATTTTTAATTAGAATAGCTTATTAGGTTTATGTGTTTATCTAAGTTTAGCTTATTTGTTAAATATTTGCTTATTGAGTCTTAAAAAAGCCTCACAGATAACATAATCTCATTTAGTTAAAATTTTGCAAACTGTCAGTTTAAGTTAGCTTATTTCCAGCTTATTTGCAAGTTTGATAAAAAGTTCTTTTTTAAAATTTTTCATTTTTGCTTATTTTATAACTTTAAAAAAAAGTAAACAAAAAAATATTTTATAAAAAAGAGAGGCCACAGGGGTCGAACCTGTGACCTCTCCCTTTCACACAACACCTCAACACAACACACCTTAACCAACTGCCATTGGGTCCTTTTCATTTAGACTTTACCAAATTTAATACTTACCCTCTTTTTTACAGTTTAAGCTTTCAGACCTTTGTAGCTTATTTCCAGCTTATTGAGATAAGCTGGTGACACAATTTTATTTTTCCTAGATTCTGCATAGTTTAAAGTTCTTTTAGTAAAATTTTCATATTTTTATAAAATAGTTTAACATTTTTTTATAATATTTTTAGATTAAAACTGTTTTTAATTCATAATAAATTAAATAAAAGTCAAAAAAATATAATTCTTTTTTTTTAAATTTTCTTTTATCATTTAGGACCTTTAAAAATTAAATTTGCTTTTATAGGGTTAAAATTTAAGGATTTAGGTTTTTAAAGCTCGGGTTTAGGATCCTGTTATCGTTTTTTCGCGTTTTAACTTTAATTGCTTTTGTTTTTGGCTTGCTATTATTTGTTCTTGCATGTTATTTGTAGAATTAGAATCCAAATCAAAATTTGATTATTCAAACACGTGATCATGAACTTAAACTCGATTCTCAATTCACGCCTCGTCGGGAAACGACTCGGGAAGGTTTTGGGTTTTACATTGGTCAAAAGTAATTTTCTTAGAAGCCTTACGGAATACTTACACTTACTATCTTCTTAATTGGTATTTTTGGTATATATTTATATCAATGAATTCAAGCAATTAAATATATAATATATATATATATATATATATATATATATATATATATATATATATATATATATATATATATATATGTATGTATGTATGTATAGCTAAAAGGAAGTATCACTGCCATAAAGGTTGCAGGCTTCTACAAAGGTTGAATGATGTTGTGAAGGCTGCAACGGAGCTTGCTGGCTCCTGCAGAGGCTGTTACAAAGGGTGAAGGCTGCTGTGAAGGCTGCCATATAGGTGGCAAGTTGCTGCCAAGGCTACCACATTGCTGAGAAGGCTGCAACATTGATAAGAAGGCTGCAACGTTACTAAGAAGGCTTCACACAGGCTATGACTTTGACCTTTCTTCTAAAAACAAACCCCAACAAAGGCTCATATGAAGGTGACCAAACCTTTCTTTTCCAAACGGGCCATAACATAGGCTGCTTCATTTCAACCCGAAAAAGGTTGTTAAAATGATAAACGTAAAGTTTTTGGTTGGAGGGAGACCTCATGATTAGAGGTAAAAGTGGATATTAAGTGGTGTTTCCAAGGATGTCAGGAATTGCGATTGAATTCGACCATTATTTATGGAAAACGGTTATTTGACTTGGAAAAATAGGACTTATAGTTATGGGTCCCGCGGATGGCGCCACTGATTGTGCAAATATGGGCACGACCAGGCTCTGATGGTGATCGGAGAATAATATGGTGGTGACGGTGGTGATGACGAGTACAAGATAACATGCATATAAGAAATAGAAGACAATACGTTAGAAGGCTCCCGGGGAATCAGTCATGGTGATTATGATATTGAAGTATTAAGATAGAGGATATAATATCTTGTGGTTAAAGTTAGCTTACATACCTTTGTGATGGCTTCCCTATTTATATGCAATCCCTAAGATGTAAGACGTAGTTATAGAGGTCATGGCAGAGATCATGGATGGCAGTTATGGAGATAATGCCTATTGACCATGTCTTGTTTGACCAACTCAGTTCTACCCATGTTCATAGGTAGAGATACTTCAACCTGAAGGCTTTAAACTCGTGGAGGGGACTCAGAGATGGAGAGGGCCTTCGAGGAGAAGGGGGTCTCCGTAGAAAAGGTGGGTCTCCGTGGAGAAGGTGGCCTTCAAGGAGAAGGGGGTCTCTGTAGAGAAGGTGGCCTTCGAGGAGAAAGGGGTCTCGGCGAAGAAGGTGGCCTTCGCGGAGAAGGAGGGTCTCCGCGGAGAAGGTTGATGGTTCCCTTGCGGTTGCCATTATAAATGACTTTATGCCAGCATGATGTAAGACGAATGCGTATGCTTCATCCTTTAGGATAGTACGTCATCACCCTTTATACAAATGGTAAGCTATGTACCAGAGTGACAGTAACGCTCGTAGGTGGAGCGGAGGGTACGTCATCAGTAATGAATGTTGTTTATTGTGTATCAGTGATGGTTTTTTAGTTTATAAAACAAGAAATTTATGCTTCCTTGATGGATAATGGTCTTTTTAGGTTGGGGGGTTAATTATCTATGGTTTATCACGGTTGAGAATATACTTTAGCTAAAGAATGTTGTTTGTTGTGTATAAGTGATGCCATTTTATTTTATGCGAAACAAAATTATGCTTGCTTCATGACTGATTTGTTCTGGCGGTGGTTTGAGCATTTAGTTTCAATACTATTTGCATCGACATGATGAGTTTTGGTGACCCGTTATGCTATAAATTTTTTTTTTAAAATGGTCGGACATCGATTGTTTTGTTATATGTTATTTGGGCTTAACGATGCTTGTATGATGTTGGTTTGCTGCGAAAAAAATAAGAGGACGATTGAGTTTGCCGTTGAGCTGCCTTGACAACTTCTTTGATCACAGGCGAAATGTGCATCAGTCTAAGTCAGGCTGTGTTGCTTTAGACATGTCACAACCTTAGAGATAATTACATGCTTAATAGTTGGTTTTCATTATTAATACAGTTAACGAGAGTCTCATGTATTCGAGCGAGCTGGCAAGGCAAAATTGATATAAAGATATGTCAAGTGAACATACGAATATATGGGTGAGTACTAACGAGAAATCAATATAATGTTTTATGTTTCTTACCAGGCATCTTTCGGAAGCCTTATATTGTTTTCTCGCTATTTCCTTATCCTTGTATTATTATGGCCACTTGACATGTTGGTTCTACTTTTAAAAATTTCGATGTAGAGATAACCATGCTTAATTCTAGGCTCGATGTGTTTGTTTAAGTTGGTTGAGAAATAATAGTTTTCTTCATTTTAGTTGGAGTAATTGACATGTTTGTTTATGTCATACTTGACTTTATCATCAATAACAAAGTGTGAAAGTTTTGTAGGCGGTTTGGAAGTCCTTGAAGACTTTTTAAGATTTAGTTGATCATTATTAGCATTAATGATGTGTGGTTGTCCTTAAAAGTGGAACATTATTTCACTGTGATGTAATCATAGGGTGAGGTTACTAATTCTCTCTTTTAATTACATCATTGAAGTCCCCAAGTGAAGTGGAATCACTACACTAGCATCCTCGCTTTTGCCTACAAAAGCAAAAGAGTTTTCATTGTCACCATGAAATCAGTCTCCTCATCATCATTGGAAAATGACTATGTAGATTTTTTAATTGGAAAATAAGAGGCATCGAAGAAATTTAAAAGTATCGACTTCAGGGATGTCGGATGAAGTAGTTTGAGTAGCATCAGTTTGTTTTTTCAATTTCAAAGGGAAAATATTTTCATAAAATTTGACATCTCTTGAGAAGAACTTGTTTTTATTTTCTAAACTGTACATTTTGTAACCCTTTATTTGAATATCCTACAAAGACACATTTGTTAATACAAATAATGTCTAAAAACGTTATTTATATTTTTCGACCTCTCAATGTTTTGATAATAACAAAGTGTAAAAACATTTATGATAAAAATAAACGTTTACAAATTATTAATCGTAAATTTCTATTTCTAAGATTAATCACTTAAGGTATGTATAAACAAATCATTAAGCATGATTTAGTGATCATGAAAATATATTTTCTTAACCATTACATTTTCACAAAAGTATTTTTACAAAACAAATAATTATATAAAATACTTTTTAATAAAAGAAAATGTTTTATTTAAATAATAAAATTTGAATATGGATTTCCTCAAAAAAAACAGAAGCTTTTATACCAGATACAATCTTTCCCACAAAACGACAAAAATAAGAGCATAGTCTAGTGGCGGCCCCCTTATAGGCCTGGCAGCCCCTAGATATATCTGGGACCACCGGGACCACCTCCAGCTAGCCGTTGGAACTCCTGTCTATTAATACTGCATTATTTCTGGCAGAAAAACACACTTCTTTCAGATAACTTTCTCTCTCTAAAAACCTTCTTTCTCTCTCTAACTCTCTTGATCACTAACATTGTTTGATATTGTTTCAAGTGATCCAATCTCTTCTTTCTTATCTTCCTCTCCTATTCTATCAAGTGCAAGAGAAGAACGTTCGTATTCGCCAAAAAACGAATTGTGTGATTCAGATTGTGTGTAAATCCGATAGTGTAGATCTTGTGATTGTGTAGTGCTTGTGAAGTGGTAGATTGGTTCTAGCTAAGATTAGGACTCGACATTTAGCTTAGTATCGAAAAACAACGTAAGTGACGTGTAAATGGTTTTCTCCTTCTAAAGGGAGCTTTTTGACATACTGAAATCTTGAGTTGGATACTCGGAGAGTGGAGTAGGGCGAAGAGGAGCTTCATAGCCAAACCACTATAAATCTTGGCGTCTTGGTTTGATTGTTCCTTTCCTTATCTCTTTATATAGTTGTCATTGTTATTTAGTATTAGTATAGATATTTACATTTTTGATTCATATTGTTGATTGATTGAACATACAACTCGAATCTAAGTATTTTTAAAGCAAACTTTTAAAACGTAAAACGAACTTGTAAACTATTTAACCCCCCCCCCCTTTCTAGTTTCCACAATTGGTATCAGAAGCCAAGGTCACTCAAGATTTTTAAAAAATATTGTATTTTAAAGCATGGATCGATCTATGGATTCCGACAAATATCACGAAGTGGCAATACCATATAAAGACCACCACTTTTTGAAAGCAATAGTTTTATTTATTGGAAAAATAGATTCGAGACATATGTAAAATCAAAAGATCTAGATCTTTGGCATGTTATTACCAACGGTGATTTTTAACCTATTATTCAATATCTGAAAACCAAACTTGATGAGGTTGTCCCTTATGATAAACAAACCGATGATCTTAAAAGAAGGCATGCAAAAAATAACGAAGCTAAAATGGTTATTTACAATGCTGTGCCTAGAAAAGAATATGAAAGAATTCTCATGTGTAATACGGCAAAAGAAATTTAGAAAACTTTTTTAATCACCCACCAAGGTAATAGCCAAGTCAAAGATAACAAGATCGACCTTTTGGTACAACAATATGAACAATTCGTCATCTATGAAGACGAATCTATATATAGTGCTTTTGCTAGATTTAATACTATTATTACTAGTCTAAAAGCTCTTGATGAAGGTTATTCTAGAAAGAACTATGTTAGGAAGTTTCTTAGGGCTCTACATCCTAAAAGGAGAGCAAAGGTCACGACGATTGAAGAGTCGAAAGACTTAACATCACTATCTCTTGATGAACCTATCGGGAACCTCAAAGTTCACGAAATGATCATCAAGAAAGATTTCGAAATAGTCAAAAAGAAAGGAGAAAGGAAATATCTTGCTTTAAAGGCTAAGAAGGAATCTAGTGATGAAGAGTGTTCAACTTCTGGAAGTGAAGACGAAGAGTAATCCATGGCGGTGAAAGACTTCAAGAAGTTCTTTAAAAGAAGAGTAATATTTGTAAGGTAGCCTAGGAATGACAAAAAGACCTTTCAAAGAAATCGAGATGACAAGAACGGTAAACGCGAAAGAAAGTGCTTTAGATGTGGAGATCTGAATCATCCTATCGGGGAATGTCCAAAACCACCAAGAGACAAGAACCAAAGAGCATCCATTGGAGGTTCTTGGAGTGATAGC
>BQNB010118325.1:0-21012 GCA_026074375.1 Tanacetum coccineum | reverse complement strand
TCGGCTCCGGGTTGACCGAAACTGGTTCCTGTTTGACTCAAACCGAACCGATCTGGTTAACCGATTTGCGCACGACTACACCCACCTAAGAAACCAAACCCCCAAAAGAATGGCCAGTTTCATCCCCAAATATTAGAGCTCAAAAAAGAAAACGTTATTTATTAAGTTTAATCGAATCTAACATCCACTCTTTGTTTTGTTGTCTCACACCTCTAAAACAAATCTTTTATTTTCTAAGATCTTTATATCTACAAGATATTCAACTACAGTACTTTTTTAAACCATCTGGGCTAGCTCAGATGGCCACCAAAGGTAACCTTGGGGAGGTTGTTACCACATTCGAGAGGTCTTGGGTTCAAGCCTCGCCGTGGGGGTTTTTCTTCAGGAGCGAAAAAGGAGTGGGGTTTATCCCCTAAGGCGAAGGTTTGAGTCTTGCATACTGCCCAATTGGATGTCACTGTGAGCTTGAATCACTAACAACTAACTTGCCGTTCTAAAAAAAAAATTCAACTACTTTTTTTAATATATATATAAAATATTTATTGGTCCTGAAGTAATACTGTAGTGTGGAATAGCTAACTTTGTCATGGTTGATTGAGACAGCTTAAACTTGTACAAAGTTTTTAATACGGATTGCAGAAGGGATAAGCTTGGGCTAGCGAGAGGTATGGAGTTTGGAAGGTTCAATGCTTACTCAAACCATGGTGTCAATCCCCTAATGTGTTATTGTGTAAAAAATGTGCAACTGTGGTGGTGCGGAAGACTGTAGGAAGGAGGATGAAAGACAAGTTCAGGCATAGTGGTGGGGTTGAGGAGTGTGGGCGAGAAAGACGCAATTAGGAGAAGGGGGTTGTCTATGTTTTTAAGTTTAAAATGACCAAAATACCCACCACATGCCTATTTGACTGGTTGAGGCTAACGGCATCCATGCTAGGGATCATATTTATAAGCAAAATTTAAAAAGTTGATGAGTGTAGTATATGGTTCCTCGCCTGTTAGTTTGAAGCTGTTAACTGTCATCACTTGCTTGGGAGATCTTGGTGCATTTTGGTTGAATTACCCTTAAATCAAAATACAAAAACGATAATAAAGAAGACCTTATAGAAAGAAAAAGTATATCTTTTCCCATGTCTCCTAAATTCGTCATTCTCTCTTGTTCTCTTCTTATAACAGTCTTCCACACCATTGTTGCACTGCCATTGTTTGGATCAACTATATACACTTGCCGCAAGAAACACATGGGGAAATCAGTTTGATATCATGGTGAGTAAGCCAATTCAAAATTCAGGGTGAACACATGATTGCCTTACTTTAGTCAACTTTGTTTGTAAGAGACCTTATCTATCGCTTTCATGGGATTCTTTTTCTTTGCATCTGTGTATTTTGGCCTTAGAATATACCGACTTCAATAAACAGGGTGGTCACGGAATGCAAAATATTTCCTTGTAATCAAAGTTCGGTCATACTCTTTGAATTGTTTATAAACATTTGAATGTTATGCTGATATGGCATTTGGCATCAACCCATACGCCTAAATATCATGCCGAAATGTCAGATGTTGAGATGCAGCATTCACATGGAGTCTTGACCTTGGTCCTTGGAATAAGGACCCTTAAGATCTTATTCATTTACGAGAAAGTGATCCAACCCAAAAAGAAACTTTTAAACTCGAAGGTGTCGAAATTATATGTCTAGTTAGAATTGTATTTGCAAATCACATGTATAGGCCAAAATCAAAATGAAGTATTCAAATAGAGGATCATCAATACAGTCAAACTTGCAAGTAGCAGTATGGAGGGACTGGTTATTTTCATCCTGCTAACTAAACTTGTTCTTTTACCAGCTAAATAATCAAAATGTATCCATTAAAACATATGTTGCATGAAACACCTGAAGTACGTTATCTGTATAATTGCTGTATGTTATCATCATGACCGAATCTATAGACTAACAAAGAGCGCTGAAGTTTATTGATTCGCTGCATAAACTAGAAAACAATGAAGATAATGCGTGCTTTTAGTAACCATTAGAAAGTATTGTTTTATTTCTTGCTTGGAATTTAGCTTGCCCCTTGATAAGTAGAGGTAAATTGGGTACCCATGCTAGGTTAACTCTGCATCAAAGATAGCGAAAGATGTTCATCAAGACCAAGAATCAAGAGAGATTTGTCAAAAGAGAACGGAAATACACAATCAAATACAACAGTGTCGACAACTGGATAGTGAACATACATGACTATACAATGAATTATATGAAAAATTAGGGTGTGTAAGTGTGTTGACCCATATCCCAATACCCGACAACATTTTCAAATCCAACTTCTGTTACATCAGAGGAAAATAGGCATGTATGAAAAGAGTTTGCTGTACGATTATCACATGCTGCTATATATTGTAAATATCCTCACATGGAAAAGAAAACTTTGCAAGTCAATGCAGTTTAGGTCGTACAATTATGTTTACTTTCTTCAACTCAACTTTTTAGTTCTCCCAACAAATTATTAACCAAACTCAACACTGGCCTCGCTGTCTCAGAACTCCGACCAAGGAATCATTGCTTACTCAGGCGGTCGCCGAGCCATTGCCATCTCAGGCAATCACGGCTTCTTCAACTAAGCCACCATGCCCAACTCATTCATCATCTAAACTTACATTGGTGGTGGCGAGTGGAAGTAGCATGACATCCATCCAGCAGCATGCTTACTCCTAATAAAAGAAAGGTCATATAGCCGATATTTGATAAATAGAATTTCACCACGAGACTGGCAAGATAAGCCTCCTTTTACTAGGTGTAAATGGACGGCTTCTTGATGGACTGCAACTTCCGCTTGGCACGCTGCTTTCACTGGCCACCGCCAACGTACATTCAGACGATGAATGAGGTGGTCGTGGTGCGTGGTTGAAGAAGCCACGGTCTCAATGGCTTGGCGGCGGTCGCCTGAGTTAGGGATAGTTCCTCGGCTGGAGTTCTTGTGGGGGATACTTTAACTCCCAACAAAATACTTAAACTCAACAATATCCTCCATCTGTTTCTTGTTAAATAAAACAAATTTGTTTGATGAAACAAGAATATAATTTCTGTAGTTGAATAGTATAACAATAAGGAGAATAGATAGACTGATAGAGTATTATATCACTACTTAATCATTCAAACCAGAATACGTCCTTGGCTTTACCAATTGCTTTTGCATTTGCCATATAAACTTTACACATATATATATAACTCAGGTGGCTGCCACGGAACCATCTATAACTGAGGTGGCATTCACATACCAGTCAAGAAGTTCATAATGAACTCCTGCCAAGGAACCATCTATATAACTCAGGTGGCTGCCACCGATCCATCGCCATCTCAAGAGATTAGAGACCGCGTCTTTTTCAACAAAGCCATCAAGATCAGCTCATTCATCATCCGAACTTACGTTAGCGGTGGCCAACGGATGTGGCAGTACGTCCATCTAGCAGTCGCCGGTTGACGCCCATTAATAAGAAGGTCATCTGTCCAATAGTGACAAAAACATGCACCACGAAAAGGCGTTATGTGGGCATACATGTTGGCACACAGCGGGGGAGCGAGACACGTACATCTAGTCGTGCCATTCAATAGGCCCTCAATCTGGCTAAGAAGATGAAAATAAATGTTCCCAATTTGAATGAATTGCCATATTCCAAGGATGCTGTATGCCTCAGAGTGCTGGCCGATCACGAAAGCCCAAGCGAATAGGGTGGAAATGGCGGAATTGAGAATTTTCCTGTAAAACCATGGTGGACATGATACCCAACGGAGTGTTCAGAGTAGAACTGGGTGTCGATTCTATAATCGACAAGATGAGGGAAGGAAGGCTGAGATGGTTCAGGCACGTCAAGAGAGACCACAATCTGCCCCGGTTAGGAGAGTTGAAGCTATGGCTGTTGAAGGCTCGAGGAGAAGGGGTAGACCGGAACTTAGATGGGAAGATAGAATTCATGAAGTAGCTACTCTTCTAATCGATTCTGATTACACATTACCATAAACATACAAATAAATGCCTTAAACGTACACAATGATGCCCTAATGTTCATACTAATAGATGCACTAAACAAAACAAACAGATGTCCTATCTTAACATGATGATCTTATCATACTAAGAGATGCCTTAACACATATTTTGGATGCAACATACACAATGATGCCCTAATGTTCATACAAATGGATGCACTAAACAAAACAAACAAATTCCATAACTTCACATAATGTTCTTATCATACTAAGAGATGTTGTAACACATCTTTTGGATGAACTAATTATACATACAAACGTTGTAACAATTCGTGTGATGCCCTAATCATAGTAGCGGATGCCCTTATCATAACAATAATCAATAACAAATTATGATTACACGTTATCCTAAACATACAAATAGATGCCCTAAACAAACACAATGATGCCCTAATGTTCATACAAATAGATGCACTAAACAAAACAAACACATGCCCTAACTTAACATGATGCTCTTATCACACTAAGAGATGTCGTAACATATATTTATGATAGGAATGAGTGGAGAGATAGAATTAGGATTAGCGGGTAGTCTTCTGGCTTTCCACTTAGGTTTAGCTCCTTTTTTTTTGTGCTTTGCCTGCTCGTTCTTGCTTTGCATGTTTCTGTGTGCCGTGACCTGCTTGTGCCTTTTTGCTTTGCTTTGTGATTTTCCCTTTGGTTATCTTGTCCACTTTGGCCTTGTGTGTTCCCTGGTCTTTTGCCTGTTTAGGTGCTGGTGGGCTTACGTGTTTGCCTTTATGTTGCCTTCCTTTGGTAGCCCCCTAGGCCTTTTAGCTAGTTTGCCACGCTTTATAGAGTATTATTTTTCTTTGGGTCTATATGTGCTTTCTGCTCCTCTTCCCTGTGCTTGCCTTCTAGTTTTGTAGTATGTTTGTATATAGTGTTTCCTTCTCGTTCTTGCTTTTTCGGCTCCTATGTTCGTATGCATGTTTTGTGCTTCCCGTGCTGTGCCTTTGCTTGTTTTGTATGACTTGACTTATGCCATTTCTGTTCTTTAGCAATCTTTCGTTTCAATTCTACAATATAAAAAAAATTATTTAATATAATTTTATATTATATTATAACATGTGTGTGTGCGCGTGCATTGCGTACATGTCTGGGCGTGGTGGGCGTGCGTGGGTGTGGGTGTGTGGGCGTGTGTGTGTGTTGTGTGTGTGTGAGTGTTTGTGCGTGTTCGGGTGCTTACGTGTGCTAGTTGTCTATGAATGCCTCTGAGTGTGTGTGTGGGTCTATTAGGATGTGTCTGTGTATGTCTACCTCTCTCTTGTCTCTTAGCCGGAGGTCTACTCGGAAGCAGTCTCTTTACCCGTAAAGGGTAAGGGTACGATCTGTCTACATCTCACCTCCCCCATACCCTGCTCCGGCGGGATTGGGTATCGTTGTTGTTGTTGTTGTTGTTGGATCTCCCATAGAGTGTAATCAATGCACTGTAGGTACTGCTCCATCCTCATCTTCCAGAGATCATACTCACCAGGTTGGAGTATGGGTAGCTTGATGGTTTGAGTAGATTGAGAATCCATTGCTTCTTGAAAAAGTAGATCTTGTGTGTAGTAAAGTTTCTTCTTATTCAAAGCTTCTCACAAGCTCTGATACCACTTGTTGATCCCAATAGAATAGATCTTGCTTAGCTTGTATAAGGCTAAGTTGTATTGAATAAATTCAAAACAACTATGATAGAAACTTTGATTGTGAATATCAAAGACTATGCGGAATCTAGTCAATGATACTAAGAAGAATTTCAATGAAACAATAATGAATAAGATCAATAACAAATAGTTTACCAAACTTTCAGCCTCAATATAATACGAACACTCTTAATAGTGTTAGGGTTACAAAACCTTGAAGCTATATCGATATCAAAACAAATGGTTTCTAGATATCTAACTCTATACCCTAGGACCTCCTTTTATACACCAAGGAGTCCTAACCGGCTTACAATATTTTACTAAGTTATCATGATCTTCTAAACAAATAACTTGTACGTATCTTTTACAAAAATATCTCATACTTATCACATAAGCAATCTTTATCTTTTCTTCTGTCTTTATCCATCCCTTGACAGTAGAAACTCTTTAGGCAGTCTTAATCTTTTCAGCAGCTGTAATTTTATACCAGCAGCATTAACTCTGAACACTAGCAGTTATAACTTATACACAAACATCATTAACTGTGTAGAAGCAATAGTAACTACTTAGAATATTTTCTTCAATCTTCACCAGCAGTACTAACTTTACTCTAACAGTACTAACTTTACTAGCAGTACTAAGTTACACTAGCAGTAGTAACTTTCTACTAACAGTTGTAACCTCATGCAGTCTTTGTACTAGTAGTATTAACTTCAACTGAGCATTCTTAACTTTGTACTGGCAATACTAATATATACTAATAGTAGTAACTGTGAACTAGCAGTATTAACTTTATACTAGCAGCACTAACTACTTAGCATATGTTTCATCAAAGTTAATGAGCAGCACTAAGTTATTGTAGGATCCCGTTATCACTTCACTTCATATATTTAAACACGAATCGAAACTAGAAAGGAGAAAGATTGAGTTGTTTAATGTCGATAAAGCAAAAATCGAGGCAATTTCCAAACTGCCATATCCAACGAATATGAAAGCCATTCGACGACTTTTCTAGGCCACGTAGTTACTATAGAAGTTCATAAAAAGATTTCTCACACATTCGCACGGCCAATGGACCCTGCTCGTAGTTAAAGATGTACCATTCAAACTTCTCTGAATGAATTGCATCCAAGACATTCGAACATTAAAACGTGAACTGGAACACTGGCAACCTCAATAATGATTCAAGCCAGTTGGTCATTACCATTTGGCATCATGTGCGACATCAAGTGAATTATGTCTGTCGGGAGCACAATCCTAGGAACAATGGATCCGACATCATTTCAAGACCATAAATCTACGCCAAACAAAACAATGAACGAAGGCACAAGAGAACTATACAACTACCGAGAAGGAGCTTCTGGTTGTTGTCTTTGCATTCGACAAATTATGTCAATACCTGGTCTTACCCAAGACCATCGTCTTCACGAATCATTCTGCCCTGCGATATCTATTCACAAAACAAGATGCAAAACCACGCCTAATTCGATGGATCATTGCTCTTCTAAAATTCGTTCATCGAGATCCGTGATATGATATAGTGCTGATAAAATCTAGCAGTATCATCTCTCACCGCTTGAAACCCCACTTAGGGAAGCTAACCAGGGCTGAGATAAGGGACTTATTTCATGAAGAGCGATTGATAGAAATCTCCGAAAATAATAACGAACCATGGTATGCCGACTATGCTAACTATTTAGCTAGCCGAGTACTACCCTTCCAATCCACCCTCCAAGAGAAACAAAAATTCTTCAACGATTTGAGGCATTACTTTTGGGATGAGCCCATCCTATTCACTCAACGTGTGTTGAGCCTCGAACCATAAGTAAGGTGTCGTGGACGGAGATGAAGCGCATAAATTCTTTTGACAATTTCACTGCGGAACATCCCCGGAGGACATTCATGGCATCGCTCCACCGACAAGGAAAGTCTGCGAGGCCTGGGTTTATAGGCCATATATCTTTTGCGATGTACGTAAATTGGTCCAAGCTTGCGATGCATGTCAGTGAGCTAGAAACATTTCCTCAAGAGATGAAACACCTCAAAAGTACATCCACGTCTGCGAAATATTCGATGTATGGGGGATGGACTTTGTGGGACATTTCCCCTCATAAAATGGAATACGACAAAATACATTCTTAGTAGCTATCGAACTACGTATCCAAGGGGTTGAGCGCTCTGCCTTTACCATCAGTGATGCTAGGAAACATAGTGAACTTCACTTAGGAGGACTATTTGCACGATTTGGTATACCAAAGGCTCATGATAGAGATAGGGGTACTCATTTCTGCAACATACAAATAGAAGAAAGCAAATGAAAAGGTTGGAGTGGTTCAAAGATTCTTCATAAAACATATCACCCTTAAACAAACGGTCAAGTCGAGAACACAAACCATGCAATAAATCGTATTCTCAAAAAAATCATTGGGAACAACAGGAAGGACTGGTCATACAGATTAGATGATGCATTATGGGCATTTCGGACAGCATTTAAAACCCCTTTAGGAACGACCCCGTTTAAAATAATCTATGGCAAGGCATTGCCCATCTTCCTGTCGAATTGGAACACAAGGCATATTAGGCCATAAAAAACTGCAACATGGGACCCTTACGAAAGTGGGGGAAAACCGATTCTTACAGATTAATGAGTTGGACGAAATGAGGCTTGACGCCTACGAATCGTCCATCTTATATAAGAAAAGAACGAAAAGGTGGCACGATAAACGAATAAAATTGTCAATTAACCATGAAAAATGAGATAAGGTACTTCTTTAACTCACGATTAAGACTATTCCTTGGAAAACTTAAGTCAAGATGGTACGGTCCATTTTCGGTATGTAAAGACATGAAAAACGAAGCATTTTGAGTCTGTACGATGAGGAAGGAAGCGTAAATTTATCGTAAATAAACAACGGGTGAAGCCATATCAAAAGAACTTATTGGACACCAACAAAGACGATGATGTAAACTTCGAAGAAGAAGGAGAAGTCACGTAAGAACGTGTGACTTCGAGTTTAGCTACAAGACTCGTTAATAAAGAAAAGCGCTTCTTGGGAGGCAACCCAATTTACTTTTCCCGCAATTAGGAGTGTCATGTGTGTTTTAATTCTTTATAGTTTGTTTTATTATGTTTGAACAGATCATTGAAACGATCCCAAGCCTCATAAAACGTCTCATCAAATTTTTGCTGAAATCTCGTGATTTCATTTCTGAGATTTGTCGTTTTAGAGGGAGGGAAGAATTTGTTAATAAATTTCGTAACAAGATCATCCCATGTTTCAATCGACCGAGGGGGTTCTTTTTCCAGCCATATCCGGGCTGCCCCTTCGAGAGAAAATGGGAAAAGCATAAGTTTAACCGACGTATTTGGTACGTTCGGAATCTTCATCGTAGAAGTGATCTTGTTGAAATAACGGATGTGAGCATGTGGGTCTTCTTTATCATTTCCAAAAAATTGCTTGTTTTGGACAAGATTCAGAAGACCATGCTTGATTTCAAAGTTATTCGCGGTGATTTCCGGAATAACGATCGCATCCTCGTACCCCTCGGTGGGTGCTTCGAGCAATTGCGCCATAGTACGATTATCAGCCATCGTACTTATGGGAGGATTGTTATTTGGTTTCTCAAGGTTTGGTGGTTCAACAGAAGTTTGTTGGACTTGCTGTTGTCGACGTTTACGGGCTTGAGAACGAGTGCGCATGCACAAAATAGAAATATAAAAAGAAAATTTACACTAATTTTTTTTAGTTTTTCAATGATTTATTCACAATGTATTTTACCGGACAATGAGATAAGACAACTTAAACCAAATAATCTACTTACTTCACGGTAGCTCTCAAAAAGATAAACGCACAGGTGAGCGGAGGAGTAGGAATAGCGCGAAGCTTATTTCTCCTTTCGGGTCGTAGTTCCTAGGAACAACCCTCCTTATACCCACTTTTTAGCTTGTTTAACTTTTCAAGGTGAGCCGTACGTTGTAAGAGACACAAATGGCAAGTTTTAAATCTTTTGTTCGAGTTGGGAACCAATAAGTTCACCGGAAGTTATTATGATAATACCTCAATTGAGAATATTATATTTTGGTATTTTTACCAATTTGTGAATTTTATTTCTTTTTATGGAAAATGTTTTTATATTTTTGGTTTTTCTTTTGTTTTTAGATGATAATTATACTAATAAAGGAAACTGAAAAATATTTTTGTACTTTTTATATTTTTGTAGAAGAAAAATATTCACAGATATAAATACAAATTGTCAATACGTAGCGAAATTCGTTTCAGCCTCCCCGGCAGCGGCGCCAAAATTTGACCCGCGCGAACTCACCCCTTAAATATGTAAACAAATACAAACATGTATAAATACACAACAAGGGACGAAATCACGCGAGAGCAATAAAACCGGAAGCAGTATAGAGTGTTCCCGGGTCGTTATGTCCCAACGAGGCTAAAATGGAAAATCGCAAGACGATTGATGATTTGTGTTTGAATGTCACAAGGAATGATTGGGCACTAAAACTGATAAAAATAAGCAAAAGCACATAAAAATAGCAAAGAGAATAAGCTGGAACAAGAATCAAAACTAGGAATGACAAAAACACTTTAAAACTTTTAAACTAAGACATAAGTTTTTTTTTTTTTTTTTAAGCTCAAAATAATTTAGGCAAATTAATTAAGCTAAACTATCTCTAAATAAACACAACAATACTAACAACAGTACTACCAGTATTAACTAACAGTATTAACTTGAAGTTAGTACTGCTAGTTATAAGTTAGTACTGTTAGCCTAAGTTAGTACTGCTAGCCTAATAAAACACAAAGAAACAATAAATAAGCAACAAGCTAAAACAGAAGTTTAATTACCCAAAATAAGCACTTAAGCATAAGGATAAGCAAACAGAATAAGCTAGAATGACAAATAAGCTAAAAAGCTACAAACTGATAAACTATTGAAAATACTTTGAAAAGGAAAATAAGCTTAAATAAGCTTACTCCTAAAAACAGTAAAGGAAAATGGTTTAATCTACTCTAAAAAGCTAAGGAAATTTTAAACAAGCTGAAATAATAAGCTGGTAAGCTAAAATGAACTACCAGTACTAACAGTTTTAACTAACAGTACTAACTTGGAGTTAGTACTGGTAGCTTTAGTTAGTACTGCTAGTGAAAAATAGCAAAAATGAACTAGCAGTACTAACTAAAGAGTTAGTACTGTTAGTTCAAAATACCCCTTAAAGTTTTCACAAATCATTTTTCTTTTATTATTAAGCTGATTTGGTCCTTAATTATTAAAAACAGATTGTTAAATAACAAAATAGAATACTTATAAACAGGTTTTAGTCAAGAATAAGCACTAATAAGCAGTTCTACAGTAAATAAGAAAACAAGAAAAAGAGAAACTTACAACACCCTTGCTCAAAACAGGGTCAAACAATGAATCTACAAGCTCTAGCTTGCATAAAACAAGCTAGTGAGAGTCCATAAGCCCATCCAGAACTGGCTTATCATCCATAACATAAGCTGTGGTATATTTGAGAGTGATATTTGTGATTTTCTCTTAACTACTTAACTTTTTATCTTTACTTAATGAAAACAGCTTATAAGTAAGCTGTGGTGAGAGCTTTTTGAACACAGAACAATATGATTAAGAAACTTAACACTGGTATTGTAAATTGACTTAAAAACTTAAATTTGCATTAAAACTTGAAAGAGTTACAAGATGAAAGTAAAAGCTGTAAATGACTGAAATTTAAACTAAGATTAAAAACTAATTCGTTACTAAAAACTAAAGAAAAACTAGATGCCTCAAAGGCTTACAAAAAGCTCTATTTATAGCCGAAGTCTTCATCTCTTGGACTTGCAGCTTGTGTTTCTTTTGAGAGATAAAAACAAAGTGTGCTTGTTGTGTGAGGTGCTTCTAAAGCAAATCCCAGCCTTCGATTTCTTTTGAGCTTCTTTGGAGACAATCTCAGCCATTGAAGAAACTTGGGAAAGGTGAGGGATTGCCAACATGGCTTTTATACAACTGGGATGGGTTAGTAGGGTGGATGAAATGATTTTGGCTAGGGTGTCGAGTGGTTTTGCAGGGGAGAAGGTATGGGACGACATCCAAGTTGTACCTGGGTTTTTAGGGGCGGGAAAGAGGGCTTTTGGGGAAGTTGGCAGAATGGTCCCCTCAAGTTGTATAACTTGAATGCAATCTCTACCCGGTTGGCAACTTTGACCCTTGTCTTGTTATTTTAGTAATACAACTTGAGGTTGGGCAATTATAGTCCCTCAAGTTGTATTTTCTTCACTTGGATGACTGGCTTGACTTTTGACTTTGCCCTTTCCACCCTGTGCTTGGATTTGTTTGCTTTTTGGCTTTCTTTTTGTTCCTTTTGGTTGAATATCCGTTTCCTGCACAATACAAATGCAAACATACAAATACAATGTATTTTTGGTACGTTTTTAGTCGTTTAAGATCGTTTAGAATGGAAAATGGTATGTGTAATTAAGCACATACCAATCAACAACATTCAACTTCTTATTGTGATCTGCTGCTCTCCTCGCGTTCACACTCTCTACTGGGCAAGATTGATGGTTTCGAGTGTCGGCACTTTGGCATAGGTGTTGCGTGATTTCAGATGGTCAGCGTTTTTAGTTTCTGTAGATCATTCACAGGAACTTTAGGCTTTTTGTTTTGTTGCCCTGGTGGTTTCTGTGTGAGGTCGTTGTGAAGGTCCTGGAGGTTCCTGAAATGTAACTTGCTTGTCTTAGCAACGGGCGTTGTTTTACTCCGTTGGTCTTTTGGATGGTGGAAATATAATTTGAATGTTTGTTTAATCCCTGAAGCATAGCTACTTTGGGTTTCTCAGAGGCTGTAGTTCATCCACTCTTGTTTGCACTCAGACTAGTTTTCTGTTTGGCTTCTCAGCAGTTAGGCATTAATCGTTTCAGTGTTCGCACATAGTACGTGAAGTGAGGATTAGCCTTTGACAGTTAAGTATACCGTCACTTTTTTTGTGACGTCCGTTTTCTACCTTAAGCCATCTAGTGAATCCTTAAGGGATGGTAATCTATCTTTTAAATGAATTTTGTAGTTTCTATGCTGTTGGTTACAACTACCTTCAGTGGAACTACATTCAACACCTTCATGATGTTGATATGAGCACTTTAAATTCTGGTTAGTGGTGTCTTTTCCTATGAAGCTGCTCACTCTTAACTTTATTTATTTCAAAGTATAGCTTTGGAAGGACTAGAAGTGTCTTATGCTTTGTTTATAGTTATTGAAATTTAAGTTGTAATTAATATGGGTCTTTTGTAAAATGAGAGTTTACGTTTCTTCGATTAAATGGTCCATCTTTTGTGTTTAAATTCAGCGTCATTTCAAGAACACTTTAGTGTGTTCCCTATCGCTGCTGATCTAGATCTTCGCAATGGAAATTGGCTAGGAGGGCACAACAATATCGGAAGTAAGCACAATAGAGCAGATATCTTTTTCTAAACATTCAACAATTAAGCAGTCATTTTTGATTAAAAGATTTTTCTTCTCTATGGTCAGGTTCTTGTTATCAAGAACTCATCGTTCATACTCCGCATCCAAGTCATCAAAAATCTGTTCATATTCTTTTACTTCTCTGAAAATTGTTTCATTAGCAGATTCTATGTGCTCTTTTTGAAATGGTATAAAATGGTACCAGGTTGTTGTTCAACAAACTAATTGGGCATAATCAAAAACACCATTCCGGAAACATAGAGTGGTTTTGTGTTGTTCGTTCATTAATGTTACCTTAAAATTGATGAATGAAAAACAGCATTAACTGTTGAAGATGAACAGAACTTGACTGGAGCTGGACGATTATGAACAAATAGGAGTAACGGTGTGGCAGGGTTACTAGGCATATTCCTAGCAATTTCATTGGCAGAAAGGCCTTACGCTTTTTGTTCTTAGGACAGTTCCTTTTCTGTAGGAACAAACATCATGGCATTTTGCTTGTCATAGAAAACGTTTGCGGGTCTAACTGTCCTGGTTTTTTCATCATCTTCTTCATGCTAACTTCACTTGGCTTGTACCAGACATCTTCACTATCCCCATACTATGCGACAGGATGGTGAGGGGATGCAAAAAGCGGTATCAGCATGTACAAGCAGTGTTGAGCTTGCTTGGCTATATAACCCAAGACTGGGTTACGGGTACCTAGTGGTGGTCCTTGTTGCGCAAGTCGCGGTTGCGGCTTTAGGTTTCTTTGAAAGCATAGGAATAGTATGTCTGTTGGCATTGTTAAATCTATTGAAACATATCTCTTGCAATTAGTTAGCATTCTTTAAACAAGCTATTTCATTAGATAAAACTATTCTGCTAGATCTTTTTTTAGATAAAATCATTTCCTTTTGTCAAGATACGTGTAAATATCAGCAATTGATTTTTCTTTTCCTGAAAGAGTGGATTTAAGCAAATCGTTTTCTTGCACAAGTTCAGAGTTACGCTTATTACGCTGAATCACTAGTGCTTGTTCCTGTCTAACTTTGTTTTCAAGATCAAGGTTGACCTTGTGGGTATCTAGACGGACATATTTCTTGCTTTGCATTGAAGAAGCTCTTTTTATAAGGTCTCGATTTCAAACCATTTTTCTTGGTTAACTAGCAAGTCGTCTAGTGGGTTTGCAAGTCAGTTAGATGGCAATCATAGAAACTTTATCTGATGTGTCAGCAGATACCTCGTGGAAATTTTGGGCTTCGGTGTCAAGAAGATACTGATGACTACGGGATTGTATTGTATCAATCTCAAGTCTCAGCATCGGTGTCTATATGGTTCTTCCTGGTTGCACGCGCTGACTCAAATGATAATCCACATTATCAAAGGATTTGATTGTCATTGGAGTGTACTCAATGACTTGGACTAGTTGGTGGCACTGGTGGATGACAAGTTGGCCATGAAAACGGCAGCAGCATTGGGGCCTTCATCCACGTCTGAATCATATGCATCCTCATGGTTGACTTCGAAGATATTTGTTGTAGTCATTGCCAGAGGTTGATCATATGTTTCTTCATTTGTTGCCATTGAATAACGTTGTTTATGAATGATCTGATCTTAAGTGATTGTTGATTGGTGATTTGATTGAAGTTAGATTTCGGGGTAAAATTTTTGCAAACAGTTATAAAATCTGTTTGAGGGCCTAAATGACTCCGAATGGCCAAAAAATGACAGGGCTCTTACTCAAAGAGGAAGAGTCTTGACCGTTGGGCCGTTTCCGAGCTGGTATAAAAATTTCGGAACAATCCGACACAAAAATTATTTTTGCGGCAAATCAAGCAAAACGCAACTTAGCTTGATGTCAAAACGCAATGAATTGTCAAAACGCAACAAAGGTTTGTCAAAACGCAATGGAAATTAGTCAAAACGCACAAAGGTTTGTCAAAACGCCAATGATTGTCAAAACGCAACAAAGGTTTGTCAAAACGCAATGGATTGTCAAACGAACTCTGTCTATCAAAACGCCTAATACTTTTGTGCTAAAAACGCCCCCCCAGCCCAATCATAATTGTATAATTTTTTTGCCAGCGTAAGTTTAGTTCAAACAAAAAATGCTATGAAGAGTGGTCTTCAAAACGCAACCTGTATATCAAAACGCAACCCTATATGCTCAAAACGCAACCTGAATTCTCAAAACGCAACATGAAGATCCTCAAAACGCAATATGAAGATGCTCAAAACGCAATCAAGAAAAAATCTTCTATATGTCACGAAAATTTTGTAAATCCACAAATAGTTTGCCAATTCAATTCGAACCACAATTAAACGTACGCCCCTTTATTTTTTTTGTGATTCCTTTCGATCAAGACACCACAAAAAAACGAACCCCGCTTTTTTTTTAAAAAAATTCGGTCTTAAATAAACACATCCATAACAATCACTTTTGGCTCTGATACCAATTGTACGATCCACCATCAGATCATTCCATAGATTAATCACAAGATCAATAGCACAAAAGATTAAACATTAAAGAACTTTTTGATTGAAAGAAATAAGAGTGGCTACAAACCCTAAAGATGAAAAATATTATGGAGTAGCTATAATGTCTAACCTCAAAAAATGAAGAAAAGATGGCTTTATATAGCCTTACAATAAGACCTAAAGAGGCTTTGAATGGGCCATTTCGGGATTTTTCAATAAATGCCCAATTACAATAATTTACACGCTTAAACGAGCTAGACTTTTGACTTGTATCTTCGAGTGACCGAAGCTTCTTTGTTCGGGTCCATTTATGTGATCCTAACATATGTGCTATTTTACACATACCTTTTACCTTATTAAACAAACTAAAAAGACCAAAAATGACCAAAAACATGATAAAAATGCATTGTATATGTTGTGTTTTGTGATTTCTGTCTTGCAGCGTGCGGATATTTATCAAAAAGGACAACGGACAAAAACGAACACAAGACGGAATGAGTACAAAAGAGCCGGGTGTTTATCAAGCTTGAGTCAACTTAAGTCAACCATGGTCAACCTTGGTCAACTCATGTGAAGACAAACCCTTAAAATTACCAAAAGGTCTTTGAATGTTAAACCATTTTCACCAAAAGTCCCAAATCCAATTACACCGTTAGTCCTTCGTTAAGTCCTTTGTTAGTCCTTAATACTAAATAGACTAACGGTCGTTAAGTATTAAAAGCCCAAATTCAATTATAAAAAAAACCACGAAGGCCCAAGTTATAAACCATGGCCCAACTTCCCTTTTAATAAACCCAAGTCAACCCTCTTATATGACTCGGTCAAACAAACGAAATAAAGAAAAGAAAAAGGCGGGAAGAACAGTTTTATTGTTCACCCTCCGTCCCTAAAATCACCCTGTACCTAAATTTACCCTGCTTAAATGAAACTTAACCTTTCTAGAAGAAATGACTGACGCCTTTGGGAGCCATGTTGGCAATCCCAAGGCCAATCATTGGCTAATCATGCATGGAGGATTATCAACGGCTTAAATCATTACTTGGAGGGAAAACAAGGATTGAAGGGTCAAGATTAAAAGTAGGGGAGTGTCTCAAGAGGCCAGAAGGTTCCTCATCCTCCTATAAATAGAGTTGGATCACACACAGTAGATCATCTAGAGTAGGAGTAGTGTAGATTAGCTTATAGCTTATTTTTCTAGCTTATTGTCATTTATTTTATGCAATTTCCTTTTTGGCAATGTAATCTCCTCTTTCATTTAATAAAATTCTGTTTGTGCTTAAACTTTCCTTTTTCATATGTGCAAAAGTGGTTTCAATATGTTACTAATAAGCTGTTAAGCTATTGATAAGCTACATTGCTCTCTCAAAAGTTCATTAGCTCAAATAAGCTTATCTAAGCTTGTTTGAGCTTGGTTATTCAGTTACTAAAGGAATTGGTTAAGGTGTTTGTTTTTAAGCTAATATGGATGATAAGCCAATCCGGGAAGGGCTTATGGGTTGTGTACAACTTATTTATAAGCTGAGCTTGTAGACTTAAGCTCATTTGAGCATTTAAATCCCTGTTTTGAGCAAGGGATTGAGGTACTTTTACTTTTCTTCATTTTATAGCTTAAAGTATTTTATTGCTTATTTTACTACTTATTTTCTTATTGCTTCTTATTTTATGCTTAATCTGTTTTAGGATAGCTTAATATGTATTTAGCTTATAATTTTACAAAAATCTCTTTCTTAAATAGTTAATGCTGCTTTCGTAGTAATTATTACTGCTATCATAAGAAGTTAATACTGCTATAGGTTTTAGCTTATTTCTAGGGCTTATTAGTTTATAATTTTTACTTATTTAGTCTTATTAGTCATGATGCATAATCTGTTTTTGCATAAAAGGGAGTTTAGAGATCTGTTTTGCTTTTAAAATAAGTTTTCAAAAACTTAAAAGGGTGTTTGGCATTACTGCGTATTTGAGCTTATTGGCTTAATCAGAGTTTTAAATTAGTTTTTCTTTGTTTAGTTAGTTTAAGTAAGCTAAGATCTTAATCTGTTTTAGGGGTTTAGCTTATTAATAGTTAAGCTTCATTTTAGTTTTTCAAATTCAAAAAGCCAAAAATAGTGCAAACTGTCTGACATAGCTTTTTCATGTAGCTTTTTCTTTGTCTATTTAGATTTCAAAATATTTTCTCTGAGCTATTTTGAGTAGCTTATAGTATAAGCTTTTTAGTTTTGCTAGTCATTTTGCCATAAGGATCTATTTAGTTGCTTTAAAATAAGCTCAAAAGTCCCTCTTTAGGCTGTTTGGTTAACTGTTTTAAGCAAATAGCTTATTGGATTTCTGAGCTTATGGACTGTTGGAATGGCTTATTATAGGTTTAGTTTTACTTATTAAGTTAGGTTTAAGATCTTAAGTGTTTATTTGGTCAAAATTTGAGCTTATTAAAGCTTGTGTGCTTTAACAGTTTTAGCATTCTAAATTAGAAAGTCTTTTAAGCAATCTGTCATTCAATTGCTTTTTCTGAGCTTATTTTCATGTTTCATAAGAAGTGCTAGTTAGATTATTTGATTATTTTCATGTGTTCTTTCAGTTTTTCTAAAAAGATTTAAAAAAATAATAATAATAAAAAGGGAAGCCACAGGTTCGAACATGTGACCTCCCCCCTTAGCATGCACACGCCTTAACACACCACACAAACACCATATGCCCTTGGGACTTTTTCATTCATGTTTTGCACAATTAATTACTAATAGACATTTTAGAGTTTTGCTTAAACGAGCTTAATTGCTTATTAACTGCTTATTTCTTTAGCTATTTTTCCAGTTGTTATTTTTCATAGCTTCTACATTGTCTTAAGCTCTTATCATAATTTTTCTAGAATTTTTAGATTAAGTTTAGTATTTTTAATTAATTTTCTAGATTAAAATCATTTTTAATTCATAATAAATAAAATAAAAAGCAAAAAAATATAATTCTTTTTCTGAAAATTATTTTTAGTCAATTAGGATATATTAAAATTAAATTTGCGTTTGTGGGGTTTAATTTTGAGATACTTGCTTATTTGTCGCGTTTTCTTTGATTCTCGTCAACGTTTTAATGCCTAATTTTGTAATTGCTTAGTCGTTTACTTTCCTTTTCATGTTTTATGCGTTTTTAGCTATAGAATAAGAAAACCAAATTAAAACCTTTGAATTATTCAAATTCGTGATCACAAATTGAACCGATTTTCTATTCACACTTCGCCGAGGAAAAACGTCTCGGGAGTTTTAGAAATTGCTTTGGTTAAAAGAAATTTTCTTTAAAACTTTTGGAATACGTATACTACTATACTATAATTGATTTCGTCTCTTAATTACACATACTTGTTTGTGTGTGTGGTTTGGGGCAGATCAATCTGCAAAAGGCAGTGAAAGAAAGTTTAAAGGATGTTCACGCTGCACATCAGGGTCTACTCCCACCGGTGGTGATCAGAGAACCCGAATCTGGAAAATTTCAACCGTTCCTGGAGGTACAGGGAAAGGGGAAAGAGAAAGTTAGTGAAGAACAAGCTGCTCAGGTTCTGCTCAACCTTCAGAATCCAAAGAAAAAGAGCCCTGCTGATCAATATGTCTTCCAAAGGCGTAATTCTGCACCAACTGAACCTTCAGGTCATGATGAATCTTCTTCCTTGTACGCAGAACTTGGTTTGACTGATAGTGAGACGGAATCTGATGAGGATGTGCCAGGGATTGAGGCTGGAGATCAAGACGAAGGCCAGGCTGGACCAAACCCTGGTATACAAGATGAAGGCCAGGCTGGATCAAACCCTGGTGATGCTGCAATCTCTCAACCTCAACCAAGTCATGTTGTTCATGATGCACCAAACCTTGAACACATGGACGTTGAGGTCACTGATTCTTCAATTTAACAAAACCCTGAGCAAGAGGATGAAGAGTTCACTACAACGGCTTACCCAAATGTTCAGGAGAACCTTAAACTCCCAACTGAAGATCAAGTGAGACTTGAGGAACCTGCAAGCTCCGCTGGAACCCTGTCTTCTCTACGAAATCTTGACAAGGAATTTAGCTTCACCAATAAGTTCCTTGAGGAGAAGTCACCGGAAGATGAACCTAATAAAACCAATACTGAATCGGAGGTTCAGTCAATGGTCATGGTTCCCATTCATCAGGACACCTCTTCTGCACCTCTAATGACCACTCCGGTTATTGACCTCACTGTCTCTCAACCAGTCTCCACAACGGTTCAAGCACCACTACCAACATCCACAATAACTGTCACAACAATCACAACAACAACATCTCTTCTACCACCACCAACTCAACCATAACAAGGCTCCTCAGATTTGATATTAATTCAGCGCATCGGTGAGCTTGAACAACATATGGCGGATCTGCTACAAGACAACTTAGCCCTGGAGGAAAGATTGGATAAACATGGGTCCAGATTGTACAAATTAGAGAATCTTGATATTCCCCATCAGGTGAGCAAAGTAGTGGATGAAATTGTTACGGGTGCTGTTGACTGGGCCATTCAAGCTCCACTCAAGGATCGCTTTAGAGATTTGCCAGAAGCTGACATGAAAGAGATTCTTCACCACCGCATGTGGGAAACCAAATCCTACGAAGCCCATGAAGATCACAAGAATCTGTACGAAGCTCTGGAGAATTCAATGGACCGTGATCACTCTGACCAGCTCCTAACTGATTTGGCAGAAGCACGAAGAAAGAAGAAAAGGAGACATGAGTCACCAAAAACACCACTTGGGTCTCCACCTCATCAGCCACCCCCTCCTCCACCACCCGAAGGTCCATCTGGAACTTCAGGAGCTTCTGGTGCTTTTGGATTATCTCAACTACCTCCTCCTCCTCCACCTCTATCCACTAACCAGAGTGATCAGTCAAAAAGCACAGCTGCCCCAAGCTCTTTAAAGACAACGACTTCAGCTGAATATACGGCTTGGACGACTACTGACATAATACTTAAGCCGTCTGTCTCATCAATTCCTGAAGATCTACATATGGATGTTGATTCGGCTCCCGACGAATAGGTACATTCGTTTAATGATGAAGACATTGGGAATGCTCACATTCCTAAGGTAAATTTGAAGCAAGATTGGTGGAAGCCACTTTCTGAGGAAGACAGACCTGCTACACCAGAACCTGCCTGGTCCATTCCATCATCTAACCTGCCTGTCCCAATGAACAACTGGGCATCTGCTCTTGCATCCACCTATGCAAGCAAGAAATCACAGAACTTACACAAAAAGAATTGGAAGGCCCTACATTTGAAATCGTCAAAGTCTTCTATCCTAATGTGATTCATCTTTAGTACCAAATAGAATAATGACATAAACTCCTCACCGATCAAGTGGACGGTGCAATCATCATGCATAATGTTAGCAAACTACTACCACTAGGTGGTCAGCCAGGGC
>BQNB010118324.1:0-21012 GCA_026074375.1 Tanacetum coccineum | reverse complement strand
CTATTGACATAAATGGATCAAAGACCATTAGATGACTTTTTGATTTCTAAATTATTTCTTCCTGTTTAAGTAAGCTTGGAGGCTTTATTAAGACAACTATTTCTGGCAATGTTGTTGAAGATTAAATGAATAGATCCGTCACAGTCACACCACTTCCACTAGGTTCACGTTTCAATAACATGCACAATCATATTCACACCTCCCTAACTCACACAAACATTATGAAATGAACAATTAGATACAACCCCCTTAACTCAACCTTGGTTGTCATTAACATCCTGAGGACCTAATACTTAGTTTTCCGCAAACGACTGTTACTATGCCACATTTGCACTGAACATTCTCAAAATGGAACATACCGTAGACCGTCACGAAATACATTACGCCCCCAATTACAGTTAACAAAATCACAGCTATTAAATTGACATGCCCATCTTAGATACCGCAAATCTAAAGATAACTTTATACAGGGATCAAACGTTCACATCAAACTTAAATACCCTACTACAATTGTATGGGTAATAACCCATCCAACAAAGGAATCAACATTCGACAAAATCACGATGCAAGTGACCATTATACGCACACCATGCAAAAAAAAATTAGACACAAGCCGTGTGCAACGCACGGGTCTGCATGACTCGTAATTTAGAAATTTAAGTTGATAGGTTTTAGTTGAAAATGATTAGATCGGTTCTCAAACAACTTTAGTTCGTTTCCAACTGGTTCGGTTCCAACTGGTTTGGTTCTAACTGGTTTCCAACTGGTTCGGCTCTCAAAGTCGTAAACTGGTTCGGTTGGAACTGAAGAGTACTAGTTCGGCTCTAATTGGAAAACAACTAGATCGGTTCCAACTAAAGTAAACTAGTTCGGTTCCAACTAAACAAACTAGTTCAGTTCCAACTGATAAAAACTCGATCGGTTCTAACTAAAATCAACTCGTTCGGTTCTACTAGTTCGGTTAACACGTTCGATCTTCTGGTTCAGTTCCAACAGATAAAAACTTGTTCGGTTGTAACTGAGACGAAACCCAAATTTTCAAAACTCAAAAAGACACATTTTTGATTGGTTTTTTGCAAAAAAGCTTGTACAACTAGTGTTACTAACCCTATAGGAACAATAAAAATGAAAACTTTAAGGTTTTTTAAGTCGAAAAATTTTAATCGAAATTTTGCTCTTTGTAAAGGTTTTGAACACAAATTAAAAGACAAACACAAAAACTAAACACACCACTCCATGGCTCTTGATACCAATTGAAGAATACTAGTAATCTCTAATGATATTATGCAAGAACTAGAGAGAGAAGTGGGTTGGAAAGTTTCTAGAGAGAGAAAGTAATATGAATATTAAGTGTGTGAAAATGTGAAAATGAAACAACTAACCAACCAACCCTCTCCAAGGCATGGAGAGGGTATATATATTACATACCATGGCCGGCCATGGGCTTTACTAAGCCATCCATGGGCCTTGGGTTGGACTAGCTTACTGGACTAATCAAATAATAAACTACGGGCTAAGACTATAACAACTTGGAAGTGATCGATACTTTTCTTGTTTCCAACAGTCTCCTAACCCTACCCTAAACCCTTATGTCGATCGTCCCCCCCCCCCCCTTTTTTTACTATTTTGTTATTTTTTTATTTAATTATTAATTAACTAATTACCTTTATTACCTTATGTTTTCATGAAAACCTAAGCTAATTTGGGTAAACCTTTTTACATAAACGCAACTTACTAAACTTTTCAAAAATATAACTTTCCATTTCACATTTCACTTTCTATTTTTAGAAAGTCTACTATAAATATCCAAATTTCACTCACTTCACTTATTTCCAACATGATACATTTCCCATAAACGCTTAACACATAATCATCCAACTATTGACATAGCATTGCATGCAATACGCATTCCTTTCCATTATCACTATACGTGAACAAATGGAATACTCATCACCAAACACAAACGCACTCAAAATGAGATGATCATACACCTCAAAATGATATCATGCACCTATTCAAACCACTTAGCACACATATATAATACATAGCACAAAATCACACAAAATAAACTCTTAGCCATTTCCAAAAGTATCGCTAACCTGATTATATCACGGATGTCACAGTATCCCCTCCTTGAGGAAATCTTGTCTGAAGATTTAACTTGCAAGCTCAACAACCCGGTCCACGAACAACTATGGATACTTAATCCTCATCTGGTCTTCGTGTTTCCAAGTAAACTTAGGACCACGTTTTAAATTCCATCTAACTTTCACAAGCGCTATTTTCCTATGTTTTAACTTCTTAATTTCTCGATCCATAATCTCTACAGGTTCCTCGACAAAACAAAGTATCTTGTCGACCTTGATCTCATCCAATGGCACATGCAAATTAGCTTCCGCCAGACACTTCTTCAGATTTGACACACGAAAGGTGTCGTGCACGCTATTCAACTCCTCAGGTAACCTCAACCTATAATCTACAAGGCTAATCCTTTCAAGGATCTCAAACGGCCCTACATATCTCGGTGCTAACTTACCCTTCTTTCCAAAATGTACTACGCCCTTCTAAGGCGACACCCTTAATAATACCCGATCACCCACCTCAAACTCTAACGATTTACGTCTCTTATCCGCATAGCTCTTTTGACGATCTATCGCCGGTTTGAGCTTTTCCTTTATCAATACCACCTTATCTATCGTCTCTAGTACTAACTCAGGTCCAATTAAACTGCCCACTCTAATCTCTGCCCATAACACAGGCAACCTACACTTCCTACCATACAAGGCCTCAAACAGAGCACACCGAATGCTCGAATGATAACTGTTGTTGTAAGAAAACTCGGCTAATTGTAGATGAACATCCCAACTACCACCAAAATCTATAATGCACGCCCTTAACATATCCTCCAAAGTTTGAATTGTACGCTCACTTTGTTCATCCGTCTGAGGATGACAAGCAATACTCAAGTCTAATCTTGTTCCTAACGCTTTCTGTACCATTTGCCAAAAGTGTCGCCCATCTCGATCTGAAATAATCGACACGGGCACTTCATGTCGTGCCATAATTACATCAATATATAATTTTTCCAACTTCTCCATACTAAAATCCTCACGAATTGCTTGGAAATGAGCTAATTTGGTAAGTCTGTCGACTATTACCCAAATCGCGTCATGCCCACTTCTTGACCTAGGTAATTTGTTAATAAGATCCATAGTGATCTTATCCCACTTCCATTCTGGTATCTCAGGTTGTTGCAATAAACCTGAAGGTATTTGATGCTCAGCCTTCACATTTACATAAGTCAAACACTTACTAACGTAGATAGCAATATCTCTCTTCATTCCCGGCCACCAATATATATCACGCAGGTCATGGTACATCTTATCCGCTCCAGGATGCACAGAGTACCTAGACTTATGAGCATCATTCAAAATTACCATTCTCACATCTCTTACTAAAGGAACCCATATCCTATCTATAAAATACAAATTCCCGTCTTCTTTCCTTTCCATCTGTTGATCTAAACTATGTAGCCTTTTTGCAAGAATGTTTTCCTGTTTGAACACCTCACTTTGGGCTGTCATCACTTTCACTCCAGACTAAATGATCATAGCCATTGCTCGAACACGTCTATGTTTCACCTGATCCTTCCTACTTAATGCATCAACCACCACATTCGCCTTACAAGGATGGTAGCAAATCTCATACTCATAATCACTAAACAACTCGATCCACCTCCTTTGGTGCATATTTAACTCCTTTTGGTCAAAAATATGTTGAAGGCTCTTATGGTCTGTGTAGATGACACTCTTTGTGCCATACAAGTAATGCCTCCAAGTCTTAAGAGCAAACACGATAGCTCCCAACTCTAGGTCATGTGTTATATAATTCTTCTCGTGAATCTTTAGTTGTCTCGATGCATAGGCGATTACCTTGCCTCTTTGCAGGAGCACACAATCTAGTCCTTGATTCGATGCATCGCAGTAAACTACAAAATCTTCAATTTTGTCTGGTAACGACAAGATAGGAGCATCATACAGATTATTCTTCAAGGTCTGAAATGCTTCTTCCTCTTTTTCGCCCCACTTATACTTTTGGTTTTTCTGAGTTAGCGAAGTAAGGGGATTAGCAATCTTGGAGAAATTCGCGATGAAACACTGATAATAGCCAGTTAATCCTAAAAATGATCGAACTTCTGACGGCATTATAGGAGCTTTCCAATTCTTAACCGCCTCTATTTTACTTGGGTCCACGTGAATGCCACTCTGGTTGACCACGTGTCCAAGGAAATGCACTTCCTATAGCTAAAACTCACACTTAGAAAACTTCGTATATAGTTTCTCCTTCCTCAGTAACTCCAACACTAACTTTAAGTGAACTTCATGCTCTTCCTTCATCTTTGAGTAGATCAGGATGTCATCAATGAAGACAATGACAAACTTATCTAGATACGGTTTGCATACCCGGTTCATCAAGTCCATGAAGTCTGTTGGTGCATTGGTTAACCCAAATGGCATAACCGTAAACTCAAAATGTCCATACCTCATTCGAAATGCAGTCTTTGGAATGTCATCTTCATGCACACGTAGCTGATGATATCCTGAACGAAGATCTATCTTAGAGAAATAACACGCTCCTTGCAGCTGATCAAATAAATCATCGATCCTAGGGAGTGGATAACGGTTTTTAATAGTTAATTTGTTCAGATCCCTATAGTCGATACACAAAAAGATTAATCCTTCTTCTTTACGAATACCATAAGTGCTCCCTACGGCGAATGTCTAGGTCGTATGAAACCCTTGTCTTGCAACTCTTGAAGTTTCCAGGATAATTCTTTCATTTTCGAGGGTGCCAAACGATATGGAGACTTTGCGACCGGCGTCGCTCTAGGAACTAAGTCTATACGGAACTCAACTTGTCGCTATGGTGGTAGCCCCAACAAGTCTTCCAGAAACACATCAGTAAAATCTCGCACCACAGGTATATCACTTATCCTAGGTTCATCTACCTTAGCGTTCATTAGGGCTTTGGCGGCTCTCCAAGTACGTTCCCCATGAACTTGAAGTATCCCACCCTCTTTTATCGGTATCTCTACTACTTTCTCATGACACACTATAACAGCCTTATTCTTGGACAACCAGTCCATCCCCACAATCACATTAAAACTTCCATGACCCAATGGTATCAAATCTATAGTAAACAAGGAGTTTCCTAGTTCTAACTTGCAGTCACGGATAACCCTATCAACTTCTACACTCTCACCGTCAACTATTTCTATCACATAACCAGGGTTTACAATACAAGGTTCCACATTTAGTAAAGGCGCAAACTTAGTAGAAATAAAAATAAAATCAGCTCCAGAATCAAAAAGAGTAGTAGAAATTGATTGTTTAAAGAAAATGTACCGGTCATAACTTTGGTATCCTGTAGAGCCTCTACTATATTCCTATTAAATTCCCTTCCTCTTACTTGGTTCCCATTGTTTCAGGTGTTCCTGTTTCCCTCCAAAGCCAACAGGTTCCTTGCTTGTCCAGTTGCTTGTTTCCATTTGGGGCAATCATAGCGAAGATGATCAAGACTCCCACATTCATAGCATACCCTCTGATTCTGCCCTATCCTAACCGCATTCACAGGAGCCACTTGCCTAATCGGTGCCCAACACTATCTCGCATAATGACCCGGTTTCTGGCAGTTAAAGCACAACTTACAAGGTGCATTCTCCGGGTGGAAAGTATAACACTTAGCACACTTAGGGTATGTGCTCACATTGTCGTTCCTGGGAGGAACTATCGCCACAAACCCTGATCCAGTCTTAGATTTCTTATTGTCTTTCCATGTACTCCCTTGCTTACTTGATTCCTCCATCTCTTTCCTCTTATCATTTCCCTTAGTCAATGTCCCACAACAGACAGCCTTGTCAGTGAGTATTCTAGCCGTCAATATAGCGCTCTAAATAGTAGTTGGCTGGGTCGCCCGAAGCATACCATGGATTTAAGGTGCCAACCCATTAATGTACCTCTTGATATGCGAAGATTCAGGAGTAACCAAGTGAGAGACTAGCTTGGCCAGTTCATGGAACCTGTTAGTATAGGCGACATGATTGGCTCTTACCATAGTGTGGTTCCAAAACTCATTCTCCAGTTTCTCCATCTCGTTGCTTTCATAGAACTCCTCTATAAGCAACGCCTTAAAATTGTTCCAACTCATACCAATTGCAGCTTCACGACCTCTCGCTTAGACTTGTGTGTTCCACCAAGTCAAAGCTTTGTTTATAAAATAACTAGCAGCATACCTCACTCTCTGGTTTGCAGTACAACCACTATTATCAAACACCGACTCCATATTTTCTATCTAACGGGTGAGCGCTACTGCACCACCCTTTCCATCAAACTCCTTAGGGTTACAAGCAGTGAAAGTTTTATAGGAACATCCATTGCTCCCATCATTTCCATTTCCTCCATTCGCATTGTTCACATGAACAGTCACTTGAGTAACGATCCAAGGAATGATATTCTGCAACTGCTGCGCAATTATTGTAGCAATGTCGGGATTTGGTTTTGGGCTCAGTTCTGGGGTTGGGTTTTGATGCGAAGTTCGAACCATGTTTCTATAAAAGGAAAAGAATAATATACATTAAACGGGAGAAGACGAATTTCGATCCTATACTTCTATATTAGTATATATACATACTACTATCATAATAGTATACACCAATGTGTCAACACTAACCAATGTAATCATACTTGCAAGTCCACTTGTGCTGGTGTGCGTGAATAATTATGTTGGCCACCATAATTATAGAGGCTCCCTAGCACAAACGGCTCCTCCTATAGCGACACTTCTTAGTTTAACTTAACATTCACATACGATTCATTTAATCAAATAACAGCACATAAGGAACAATTTCAACTATAACTTCATCCATTTCATAAAATACTAAATCAATATCCAAAACAACAAATCTAATATTCGAAAATAACAATTGCTAAAACATGGTTCCGAACAGAGACCAACAAATAAACCTAAAATGGATGACAAAGAGGATGCCCTAAGGTTAACTACTAGCTGTGGATTTAAGATCTGAGTCGCTGTCTGATATCATATACTCCATCTTTTCCCAAACTTCATTCAACCCTTCATTCTCCTCTACTTCTTATTCTGTTGATAACTTGTATCTATGAAACTTTCTAGGAAACTAGATGAAAATGCCCTCCTTGGTTGTCACCTTTGTATTCCATTCCATGACTGACTCTCCCCTAACCTCCTTTATGGTCATCTTCTCTTCAATATGGCATGGGTAAAGACCGATTGGAACTCGGGTCCTATGATTTGTTCTCTTCATCCTAAGTCCTATCCCTGGCTTAATGAAACTCATACGCCCGGTTGCAAAGATGGTTCCCCAATGGAACTTCTTATGGAAATGGGAAGGCATAGCTAACTAATAACAAGGCAATACACACTAAATCAGCTATGGGTAGGCAACAAAACTAAGATGATAACTTAACAAAATAGGAAATATAAAAGCTACGCAAAATAGAGGGGAAGTATAGCAATTATAAAAATAAATACTTGAGTCCTAAATGCATGTATATGAAGGACCCCTAGGTTATAGTCTAGGCTCAACCACCTACTTCTTTATAACCATTGGCTCTGATACCAATCTGTCACACCCCGCCAAGGCAGAAACGCGAGGCGCGACGAGAAAGGGAATCATCACAACACATTGGCGTCTATATAGAGAGACTCAAACATGCATAAAATGCAAGGTATAAACACGCAGTGTCATGAAAATACCCAAACACATCAACAAAATCTAAAAGGCGTCTGGCATTGAAATGAAGGTAGTTTATGTCAACGTCATGACATGCAACCATTCATACATCCTAACAGAGCAAAACAAATAACATTCATCATCCAAAACAAATAACAAAATCTAGATAACTAAACTTCGCCAGCTGCCTACAGTCCATCTAGCCACTTTTCCTAACTTTAACCTCATCCTGCTGAATACCTAAAAATAATGCTTATACGTCAACCAACGGTTGGTAAGAAACATAGGTTTTCAGACATACATATCCAATCAATTTCCAAAACATTTTATCCAATTACTTTGATTATAAAACAATACATTTGCATGGCAATTATGCTAACTAACATACAAGCTAACATGCAATTCAATCCAATTAATCACTCAGACACCAAGCAGACGACCTCAATCGCTCTCGGATCATACCAAAGTCCCTATGGTTTCCCCTAGCCCAGGCCATTGATACCCGCAAGTAACCCTCCTGACTAGGCCAAAGTACCTTCCACTAAACAGGCCATGGATACCCGTAAGTAACCCTCCTAACTTAGTCCACACATCGATATCACATCACAAAACATAGAGCACATAAAGCATATCAGTAACAAAATAGCCCATGAATTTACACTAACACATAATCACATGAATTCAAAACTCATTTCAATACTTGCATCATTTTCATCCCAAGTTTAAAACGCAATAAAATGTGGGACTATGTAACTCACCTGAATGCTCAAACGCAGCTTCTAATTCCTATCACGTAACTATACAAATAAATAAACACAGTTACACGCGACGAAGCTAAAAGCTTTAGTCTATGTAACACACATATGATGGATGTCTAAGGGTTTTATTAACCATCATGGGTCACCCCGACACCATGCCCAACTTTAACCACCTCATTAACACATTACACTAGTTAACTACAATTTATTCAGAAATGCAGAATTTTAGGGTATCTTTACTAACTTAAAACCCTTACTTTCTTACCTTCATAAATTATACCAAAAATCACCTAAGTTCATTTATAAGTTTACTAACTACCTTGTGATTCCCAAATTCTCATTACATGTGCAACTATCCCAAATAAAATCCAACTTCAAAACTGTCCCAATTCGGATCTGATTGCACACTAAAATGTATAGCCCTAATTACCCTACTTAGACACACAATCAGAAGCTATCCTTCTAGGGTTTCTTTATATACATATTGAACCTAATCATTGTAGAATGGATATCCCTAATTCCACTTCTAAGTTAGGGTTTTACCCTCCTAAACATGACCTAATTCTGATCCGTATTCACTATTTTGACAACTTTTCTTATAACCAATATTTAACCAACTTCCAGAACTCAAAATTATTCGAGGCTGTACTTTTTGAAAATTAGACTCTTTAAACTACAAATTAAGCTCTTGAATCATATCAAAACACGTTTCTAACATCTAGATATCGTCAGTTGAACACAGACCCAAACTCTGCTCAACTCTAAATCATGTTCTATCGCAAACCCTAACATGCAACATGCATGATCATAACCTTAAACTAACCATAATCATCATACCATCATTAAAGTTCATATATAATATGTATTTTATGTAACACATAGCACACAAGAAAACACACAAAATGAACTCTTAGCCATTTCCAAAGGTATCACTAACCTGATTAAATCACGGATGTCACACATCATCTAACCACCTTACCACTTTTTCCATGACTTTCGGGTATCTCTACGTGTCCATGCATGATGGCACTCTATACAGTTACTAGTCCTTGGAAAGTTTGCCGTCACGCGGCATGCAGATGTTCAGTTCGACCTCACACCAAGTCTTGCTACAACAAGCATCCAGTTCGCACCCTCGATGACTCAATTCTACAATTGATCAATAGCACACCGACCACACTTGGTCTCGACACATGTCTTCATAACAACTGCCGATATATATTACCATGAACTAGACTTCACTCCTTTCTAGACACACTCATTCTGAACAATACCGTTGGTATTTTCCCTTCGGGACGACTCAGTCATAGCGACTCACATGAGACACTCTCCATGCAGTCAACAAGAGTAAGGTTACTTGCACAAGAATCCGTAGCAGGGGTAAAAACATTTTCTCCTTCCGAAGGCTTGACCAAAACATTTATCCCAATTATCTAGCATTTTAAGGGTGACGATTTACCTGACATAGCGCGGTTCTTCTTAAATTACGCATAGTTGATCAAGTTATGCATAATTGAGGACCAAATGACGTCATGTCCATCCTCATCAAAACGTCCCCTTTTTTTCATACGCTACACGCGTAAGTCATTTTCTCGGTAAAAAAAAGTTAAAATAAAAATTTGATTGTTTTAAAAGAGAAAAAAGAAGATAGCATCATTCCATTCTCCATTCTCATATTTTTAAGGAAAATTTGTTTGACACCACAGGGTCAGTTTATGAAATTTGAAAACACATTTACTATTGTTTACACGAATAGGTTACACAAAATATTTCAATGCACTTTTTACATCACGACATTCGTTAATCATTTAATATAGTTTGGTCAACGTGTCTCGGCAAGCATAAAAAACAATACCCACTCATGGACTATGCAAACAAGTAACATATACGTGTGAAGGATTAGCCAACTGGAATCATTCAACACTCGGGGTCAAGTCAATCTAGTAATAAGATCACTCAAGGGAAACAACATCTACAATCATACAAAACTCATAACCAAGTTTTTAGTTTACGCGATTTAGCTTATCGGTAAAAATTAAAAGAAAATGCGCAAAAGCTTAAAAATAAATAATTAAATAATTGAAGTCGTAAATGACTTGAAAATGTGAAATGTTACAATTTTTAAGTGTCTACTACCAGATCCTACATAAATATCCGAAAGCCTACGGTGTTTACATAAACAAAATACACCCGACAGCATAACCTCACTAACTGGCACTATCAGTTTAGTGAACTATACAAAATGGTCGTAATCTAACAAAATCAAAGCAAACAACTAATAGGACTACTGAGGTCCCAAAAGTCTCCTCTCCACATCAGCGAGGCATCTATCTAATCCAAGTATGCACTGCATCAAAGTACCCTCGCAGCTACTCATCTCGGCAACCAAGTCTGTAGCTGCTGAACCTGCATATCTTTATGCTGAACAGCGGCCTGTAAAGTCTGCACCTGCTGGCTAAGTTCAGAAATCACCTCATCTCGCTGGGTAGTAGCCTGCTGATCTTGCTCTATTCGGGTACCAACTTGCTCCAGTCTACTCACAGTCTGAACCATCTGAGATGCCATAACCTGTACTTGTCCCTCTATAGCGTAAACCCTCAGACGAATCTCCCCAATAGCAATGTTGTAAGCCACCTCAGTATCACTCACCATGATTACCTTCTTTACTAGCAGCCCATGACCATGCTCTAGATTACCCATGCGGTTACATAAATCCTCGATCACCGACGGGGGCACAAAAACTCTAGGTGCTAAAAGGGTAAGAGAATGTCCCTCAGCAGCAGTGGTAGATGAACCTCTTACATCGTAAGTACTCGGTGGGGACATAACTGCCATCGGAGGTGGCATGACGGGTGCCATCAACCACTCATCGTCCATCTCCCAAACCTCCTTATCGCCCTCGGGTCCCTTAAATTCATCATCACTAGGGTCGTCCTCGACTCTAAACAGCATTGCTAGGTCCTCTTTTATGTCATCATTGGGGTGACCATTTGCTCTTCTACCTTAACTATTGGCTCTGCTAACTCGTCAATCATCGGGTCAACCAACGGCTCATCTACCTCAGCTCCTAGAGGCTCGCCTATCTCTCTTAGCTCTCCTAACAATGGCACATCTACCTCAATCCACATGTTCGTGTTGTTTGGGTTACCGGCATAACCGAGCAGCGGTCTAGGCGTAAAGAAGTTATACGCGTGTTGTGGCTCCAACTCATCCATAGAGAAATTAAACACACGGTCAGTGACAGGGGTTCGCCCATGATACTACAAAAAAGAAATTCTTATATTAGTAACCATCGTATACATATTTTTATCGTATGTGAAATTATATGTTAGGAATTTTGTATAACAGAATTAATTTTGTTAGTGTATTATAGTTAGTTCTGCTAGTTACATAGTTAGTAAATATAGTTCTACACAGATCATAGAGATCGAATAGTATTCATAGTTTGTAATCTGAAACCTAGGCAGATTCAAAGTTTAATATAAAAGTTCTTTTGTGATATTCAATATTGTTCTTCTTAGCATTATTGATTAGATTTTGCATAGTCAATAGTGTTTACTCAGTGTTTCATTATTGTTGCTTTAGATTTATCTAAAGGAGCAAACTCTTTGTAAGCTGAAGGTTAAGATCTATTCAGTAAAACGATCCAACAAGTTGTATCAGAGCTTGGTTGGAAACTCTGAATAAGGAGAACAAATTGTAAGATGGCAGAACAAGACATTCCTCTACCCATAATCACTGCAATGAAGATCCCTATCATCAGGAAGGGTGAATACGATATTTGGAGCATGATAATGCGACAATATATCTGTCATACAGACCATAATCTATGGGATGTTATTGTTAATGGAGATCTAGAAGAAGAGCCTGCACCAACAACTAGAGAAACATCTGCTCCTCCTACTCCTAAGACTGCCAAACAACTAACTGCTAGAAGGAATCAGGAAAGAGTTAAGAGCATCTTGCTTCTAGCAATACCTGATGAATACCTTCTCAAGTTTCACAATGTTGCTAATGCTAAATCACTCTGGGAAGCAATCAAATCAAGGTTTGGAGGTAATGAAGAATCCAAGAAGATGCAGAAAAATGTTCTAAAACATTGGTTTGAAAATTTTACTACTGCATCAAATGAAAGTCTGGACAAGGCTTATGATAGGTTCCAAAAACTCATAAGTCAATTAGAGGTTCATAGTGCTCCAATATCAAAGGAAGACATCAACCAGAAGTTTTTAAGAAGTCTTCCTCCTTTATGGAATCAAATTGCTCTCATCATGAGAAATAAGCTAGACATTGATGAGATTGATATTGATGACCTCTACAATAACCTTAGGGTTTATGAAGATGAGATGAAAAGGTCTTCAAATTCCCTATTTAACTCTCAAAATTTGGCTTTTCTTTCCTCTGAGAATACTAATAGTACTAATGAAGTTAGTACTGCCAATGGAGATTTTGGGGTTAGTACTGCTGGTGGAATTAGTCAAGTTCCATCTACTTCATGTGCTCATGATGTTTCTTACTCTTTCTTTGCTCAACCAACAACCAGTCCTCAACTTGAGAATGAGGATTTTCAGCAGATTGATGGAGATGACTTGGAAGAATTGGATCTTCGATGACAGATGGCTATGTTGACTGTCAGAGTAAAGAAATTCATTCCGAGGACAGGAAGGAATATGGACTTCAAAGAAAAATGACCTATTTCTCTTGATAAGTCAAAGATTGAGTGCTACAACTGTCTCAGAAAAGGGCATTTTGCTAGGGACTGCAGATCTGGAAGGAATCAAGGAAGAAGATCTTATGGTGACAATGGCAGGAGCAATGCACCAACAAATGAATCTTCATTACAGACACTGGTGGCTCAAGATGGTCTAGGAGGCTATGATTGGAGCAATGATTTTGAAGTAGAACCAGTCAACTATGCTTTGATGGCAATCTCCTCTTCAAGCTCATCAAGTTCTTCTGATAGTGAGGTACAAAAATGTTCTAAACAATGTCTTGAATCATTTAAAACTCTTCAAAAGAACTATGATACTGAAAGAGAAAAACATAACAAAGCAAAACTAGAAATCAGGGGTTATGAGATAGCCTTAGAGTCACTAGAATCTAGGATTCTTGTATATGAAAAGAATGAATTAGCTTGGGGAGAGAAATATGAATTTCAAAACTATGAGCTTAAATGTAGAGAAATAAAAATTAACAACCTAAATCTGGAATTAAAGAAGGTTGTTAAGGAAAGAGGTGGTTTAAAAGATAAGATTGCTAAATGGGAAGAATCATCCAAGAATCTTGATGAAATACTTAACAGTCAAATGAGTGCTAGAGATAAAACTAGTTTAGGATATGGCACACAATTGAATGAATTAAGTAGCAATCATGAAACTGATAGTGAGAATAGTTTGAGTGTGTTTGATGTCAGATCTAGTGATGAAGAGTCCATACTAGAAAATGATAGATTCTCAAAGGATGGGTATAAAGTTGTTCCCCCTCCCATTACAGGGAACTTCTTAACCCCAAGAGCTGACATATCATTTGCAGGTCTAGATGAATATGCCTTTAGAAATAAAATCATTGAGTCACAAACAACTGAGCTTAATACTAAAACAAGTGAGACTTTAGGTAAAACAAATGATTCAAATACTAAAAAGCCTAAGTCAGCTAGTGATTTAGTTGTGTCTAATCCTAAGATTAACAGAGATAGAGTTATTATTGAGGATTGGAACTCAGATGATGAGGAAGAAGTGCATGAAGTGCAAACAGTTAGACCTAAGGCTCAAACAGTTAAGACTAAAGATGATAAAAGTGGTCAAAATTTTCAGAAACAAGGAATTAGTTTCAAGAAAGTAAAAGCTTGTTTTGTTTGTAAAAGTACTGACCATTTGATTAAAGATTGTAACTTTAATGACAAAAAGAGTCAAGAGCCTATGTTGAAAAATGTGGTTAATACTGGTCCAAGGGAGGGCAAACCAGTATGGGATAACACTAAAAGGGTTAACCATCAAAACTTTTCTAAATACCCATATTTGAGTAAGACTTTTGTCCCTGCAGGTTTGAATAGGCCAAGTGTTAGTACTGTTAGGCCTGTTAGTACTGCTAGGTCTGTTTATACTGCTAGGCCAGTTAGTACTGCTAAGCCTGTTTATGCTACTAAAACTATTTACCCAAGAATGGACAATGTAAGACTGAGAAGCTTATCTTTACCTAACAAGAGGTCTTCCTACTCAAAACTAGCTTTTAGACCCAAAGACCTAAAACAAGAGGTCTTACTACTTAAAACTTTTGGGGTTCAAAAATTGACTACTGTTGGGACAAGAACAGTAGTTAATACTGGTAAGGGTAAAATGGTTACTGACCTTAAAAAGTCAAGGTGGGTTTGGAGGCCTAAGGGAGATTACCTGGATCATGTGTCCAAAGACAGTGGATCATTCATGCTCAAGAAAGTTGAGTATGTTAACCCAAAAGGGATTTCTAATTCTGTAATGGCTTGGGTCCCTAAGAGATACTAATTCTCTTACTTTTTGTACAGGATCATGCAGTGGTGGATAGTGGTTGCTCTAGCCATATGACTGGCAACAAAGCTTATCTCTCAGACTATGAAGATTTTAATGGAGGCTTTGTGGATTTTGGAAGTGATCCCAAAGGAGGTAAAATAACGAGTAAAGGTAAAATCAAAACTGCAAATTTAGACTTTGATGATGTTTATTTTGTAGATGAACTTAAGTTTAACCTTTTCTCTGTCTCACAAATGTGTGACAAGAAAAATAGTGTACTTTTTACTGAGACTGAATGCCTTATCTTGTCTCCTAGCTTTAAGCTTCTTGATGAAAGTCAAGTTGTACTTAGAGCTCCTAGAAAGGATGATGTGTACAGCTTGGATTTAAAGAACATTGTTCCCTCTGGAGGTATAACTTGTTTATATGCAAATGCAACAGCAGATGAGTCTAAATTATGGCACAGGAGATTAGGTCATGTGAATTTCAAAAATATAAACAAACTTGTTAAAGGTCACCTAGTTAGAGGTTTACCTTTAAAAGTTTTTGTAAATGACCACACTTGTGTTGCCTGCAAGAAGGGTAAGCAACACAAGGCCTCCTATAAGGCCAAGTTAGAAGAATCATCCGAAACCCCTAGAATTACTTCATATGGACTTATTTGGACCTGTCTTTGTAGAAAGCATTAACAAGAAAAGGTACTGCTTGGTTGTGACTGATGATTTTAGCAGATTTAGTTGGGTATTTTTCTTAGCTACCAAGGATGAAACATCTGAAATCCTTTGTAATCTTATCATAGGATTAGAAAACCAATTGAATCATAAAGTTAAAATCATTAGATGTGATAATGGGATAGAGTTTAAGAACCATGCTGTGAATGAATTATGTGCTAAGAAAGGAATCAAAAGGGAGTTTAGTGTGGCTAGAACTCCACAGCAGAATGGTGTTGCAGAAAGGAAAAACATGACCCTAATTGAGGCAGCTAGAACTATGTTAGCAGACTCACTTTTACCTATCCCATTTTGGGCAGAGGTAGTAAATACTGCTTGCTATGTACTCAATAGGGTATTAGTGACCAAACCTCAAAATAAGACACCTTATGAACTATTAATATGTTACACACCTAGTATTAGTTTTATGAGACCTTTTGGGTGCCCCTTGACCATTCTGAACACTTTAGATTCCTTGAGCAAATTTGATGGGAAATCTGGTGAAGGTTATTTGCATAGATACTCTACCTCTAGTAAAGCCTTTAGAGTATACAACAAAAGGACAAAAAAGGTAGAAGAGAACATGCACATCAATTTTCTTGAAGATTAACCAAATGTGGCAGGAACTGGTCCTAATTGGATATTTGATCTTGATTTTCTCACCAATTCAATGAATTATATTCCTATTAGTGTAGAAAATCAGGTTAAATTGGATGCAGGTACACAAGACTCTTATGTTGCAGGTTCATCAGGAAAGGATAAAGGACCTACTTAGGAATACATACTGCTTCCACTACACCCTCATAGGATAAGGATTTCAGTAAAGGTTGTTGTTCAGGATGCACAAGAAAAACCTTCTGAAAATGCTTCTAAAGACAAGGATGTCTAAGATATAGAAGATGTTGTTGACAAGGAAGAACAACATCACATGAAAGAAAGTGAAAAATATTTACAAGATGAACTTGAGAAGATGGTTACTCAAGAATTGGCTGCTAAAGCTATAGATGATGTTACAAGACAAGCCTTTGAAGAAGAAAAGAGGAGAATTGCATCTCAAAAGATGGTAGCTCAGGCTACCAGTACTAACATACTTAGTACTAATAGGCCATGTGTTAGTACTGATAGGCCATCTGTTAGTACTGATAGGCCATCTGTGAGTATTGCTAGTACTCCCACAGGGACAAATGCTGATGGATCATCATTTGTTTATCTTGGAGGCACAATACCTATTGATGCATCTACTCTCCTTAATGCTGATTTACCCATTGATCCAAATGTGCCTAACTTGGAAGATGCTTCTGAAACTCTGCCAAATGATGGTATATTCAATAGAGCTTATGATGATGATGAAGATGTGGGTGCAGTGGCTGATTTCAACAACATAGATAACACCATTGTTGTCAGTCCTATTCCCACATTCAGAATTCATAAGGATCATCTAACAAGATAAATTCTAAGAGATCCTTCATCAGTAGTTCAAACAAGAGGGAAGATTCAAAAGGCTTCTTCAACACAACAAGCCTTGTTAAGTTATATACACAAACAGAACAGAACAAATCATAAAGATCATCATAACTATTTGTTAGCATGTTTCCTTTCCCAAGAAGAACCTAAGAACATATCACAAGCCTTAAAGGATGAAAGCTGGGTTGAAGCAATGCAAGAGGAATTGCTACAGTTCAAGTTACAGTAGGTTTGGATACTTGTTGATTTTCCATTTGGTAAAAAGGCAATTGGCACAAAGTAGGTTTTTAGAAATAAGAGGGATGAGAAAAGCATTGTTGTGAAGAATAAAGCCAGGCTTATAGCTCAAGGTCATAGACAAGAAGAAAGAATAGACTATGATGAGGTCTTTTCACCTGTTGTAAGAATAAAGGCAATCAGGTTAGTTTTAGCCTTTGCATCATTTATGGGATTTCTTGTCTATCAAATGGATGTTAAAAGTGCATTTCTCTATGGCACTATTGAGGAAGAAGTGTATGTTCATCAACTTCCAGGCTTTGTTGATCCTGCTTATCCAAACAAAGTCTATAAGGTGGTCAAAGCTCTTTATGGTCTACATCAAGCTCCTAGAGCTTGGTATGAGACACTCTCTTCTTTCTTGCTGAAAAATGGTTTTAGGAGAGGTACCATAGACAAAACCTTGTTTATCAAGAAGCACTAGAATGACATTATGTTAGTCCAAGTATATGTGGATGACATCATATTTGGATCCACAAAGAAGTCTATATGTACTAAATTTGAAGAATGTATGCACAAAAGATTCCAGATGAGCTCTATGGGAGAGCTCACATTCTTTTTAGGACTATAGGTGAAGTAACAACCTGACGGAATCTTCATTAGTCAAGACAAGTATGTAGCTAACATTCTTAAGAAGTTTGATTTTTGCTCCATCAAATCAGCTACTACTCCTATTGAGTCAAACAAGCCTTTGGTTAAAGATGAAGATGGTGTAGAGGTAGATGTGCATAAATACAGATCAATGATTGGTTCCTTGATGTATTTGACTGCATCAAGGCCAGACATCATGTTTACTGTATGTGCCTGTGCTAGGTTTCAAGTCACTCCAAAAGCTTCTCACTTATATGCAGTTAAAAGGATTTTTAGATACCTCAAACTTCAACCCAAACTAGGGTTATGGTATCCTAGGGATTCCCCTTTTGATCTAGAAGCTTTCTCAGACAGTGATTATGCAGGAGCTAGCCTTGACGGGAAATCAACAACTGGTTGATGTCAATTTCTTGGTAGAAGACTCATATCTTGGCAATGTAAAAAGTAGATAATTGTGTCAAATTCTACTACTGAGGCAGAATATGTTGCAGATGCTCATTGTTGTAGGCAAGTACTATAGATTCAAAATCAGATGATGGATTATGGTTTTAATTTTATGAATACCAAAATCCATATTGACAATGAGAGTACCATTTGTGTTGTTAGAATCCAGTTTATCACTCAAGGACCAAGCGCATTAAGATTTGGCATCACTTTATAACGGATTGTTATGAGAAAAGATTGATAGATGTTATTAAGATTCATACAGACTCTAATGTTGTAGACCTTCTCACTAAAGGATTTGAAGGCACCATGTTTAATGTTTTAGTATTGAGCATTGGAATGTTAAATCTGTAGGTACATTTGAGGGGAGGTTAAAATTGTAAAGATTGTAAAGTATAGCAAGTACTTCAAGTTTCAATTAATACTGCTATGGTATTGATACTGGTAGTTAGGAAATAGTTAGTTCTAGTTAATGTTAAATTGTAGCATTTTTCTTGTTGGTGACTAACTATTTTAGGATAAGCATAGATTTGAGGATGGATAGAAGCTGCGCTGGCCATTCTACTCATACATGGTCTGTAAGTTCTAAGTATAAGGGTTAATTCTGGTAGTATACAAGTTAATTCTGGTTGACTACTAGTTATTTCTTTAGACTTAAAGTTAATTCAGGTAGTATATAAGTTAATTCTGGTAGACATATCTAGTACTGGTAGACTAAAGTTAAGTCTGGTAGATGACCGTTGGTGCTGGTGAGGGAAAATTGATTTTTCTTATTTAAATATTACCGTTAGAGATTTTTACGGCGCATACTTCTAAGATAGGTTTTCTATTTGGATAATTACTGCACGTTATTCTATAAAATATCTTTCTTTGCTCTAAAGAAACTTCTTTTACAGACGGTCCAAAAAGAAACCTTATTATTCATCGATAAAAATTCAATTCTCTCTCTCTACCAGTACTTAGTAATTCACTCGTATCTAACCCAGCACTAGAATTTGAAATCTTATGACTTTTGTTCATAAACGTTGTTCATATGGCCAATCTTAAGTACTCAAACAAGCATAATATGGTAGCTTTCCTAAAGAAACCAAATGAAAGTGTTGGTTTCACTGAGGTAGTGGATTTTCTTAAAGGTACATCTCTTGCGTATGCCTTAACTCATAATCCAACTATCTATGACTCCCTAGTCAAACAGTTCTAGCAAACTGTCACAGTTAGAACACTTGCTAATGGGACTCAACAATTAGTAGCATCTATAGACTCTAAAGAGTATACTATTACTAAGGAATCTGTCAAAAGTAAACTTTAGTTGGCAGATGCAACAGGAATACATAATTTATCTGATGCTGAAATATATGCTGGATTAGCCACATTAAGGTATGTTACTGAGGGCAAATTAACTTTTTGGAAAAAGAATTTTTCACCCCAATGGAAATTTCTTATCCATCATATTTTACACTGCTTAAGCCCTAAGTCTGGTGGATGGGATCAATTTGGTAGTACTATTACTACTGCATTAATCTGTCTATCTAGTAATAGGGTTTATAATTTTTCTAAAATGATTTTTGATGGAATGATTCATAACTTGGAGAGTAATACAAAATTTTTAATGTATCCAAGATTTTCACAAATTATTTTGGATATTACAACTAAATCTAAAGGAAGGTATTTAGCCCCAACTTTGACCAAAAAGCTTTTTGCAAACATGAAAAGGGGTTATGCAGGGGATATTGTACCATTGTTGCCTGCTATGTTGGCAAATGTAGCTATGGATCAAGGTGAAGGCTCAGCACAACCAGCTGAACCCCATCACACACCAGTTGATCCACTACCATCCACATCCTAACCACCTATTCCATCACCACCTCTTCAATCAACAACTCACTCACCACCTATTCCATCACCACCTCTTTAATCACCAACTCACTCTCCACCTATTCCATCAGTACCTTTTCAATCACCACCTCATTACTCACCGCCTAGGTCTTATGAAGCACCTCTCCCTGAAGATAACACATCAAGAAGTGGTGAGGCCAATATGCAACTTAAGGAATTGATGGTGCTTGTACCTACCTTGGTGACCAGGATTAATAGTTTGGAGAAAGAGTTAAAGGACACCAATCAGACACTAGGGAATGCTGTGCTTAAATTGGTAAAGAATGTGAAATCTCTGGAAACAGCTTTAAAGAGGAAATCTAAGAAGGTAATTATGTCTTAATCAGAGGGTGAAGAACCAGAGGATCAGGAGAGGATAATTCAGGATATTAATGATGATCCTCTAGTTTCTTTGGTTATAGAATCCATGAAAGAGAAGTCAACATAGTTTGTTACTCTTACAAAAGCTTCAAGGGAGGCTCCAGAAGAAGAAAGCAGTCCTACAATATTGGAGGCAGCTAAAACTTTGTCAAGAGTTGCTTCTCAAAGCATTAGCAAAGTAAAGTCGACTGATAAGGGCAAGAGATATAGGAGGAGAGCAAGGTCAATGGCTAAAAACATTAATACTGGATTGGATG